>JAPEVG010000007.1:0-232227 GCA_029747595.1 Trametes cubensis
CGACACACACGGCGCCCAAGCGTGCCCACCGAGGGCGGTGCAGACAGGCGAAGACTGGCCATCGTCGAGATGGATGCACCCGCCCCGCACTCCGCAAGTCGTAAAAGGAGCAAGCAGTTTGATGCCCGGTCGACGCACGACCCCGGATCCTCCTCCTCCTCCTCTCCTATGTCTACCACCACTGCCGGAACGACGCTGTACTCGCGGCGGGGCGTGCACATTGGGGGGCTTGCGCTCGTTGCGCCGCCGGACGCGTCGCCGAAGACGTATACGAACCTGACGCCGCCGTCGACAGCTCCGGTGGGGGCGGACCGAGGAAGCCACCCGCCGCCTGCTGGATCTTCACACTATCACGCCCACGCGCGCTCGGCGTCTGAAGCAGTCCACTCCCGCTCGCATTCGCACACACACGCTCACGCTCACACACACGCAGCTCACGCTCACTCGCACTCGGGCAGCAGCACCTCCAGGGCTGGCCGTGGCCTCCACCACAAGTCGTCCCGTGACGTGGGCATCGTCGGCCTCAGCTCCGCCTCCACGGCGTCGGACAGCTTCGGCCCCGCCAGCCCCGTCAGCGACGAGTACCACATGTACGTCCAGCACGAGGGCTTGGGCGTCCCGCTCTTCCAGACGCCAGCAAAGTCCCGCTCCCCTTCCCCCGGCGGCGGTGGTACCACCCCAGACCTCTCCGACACCAGCACAGGCAGCGCGAGCGCGTACCATCGCTCTCCCGGGCAGCGTCTCCTGTCCACCCCGATCTTTGGAATGGAGGACGGCATAGTGACGCCGGGCATAGGGGAGTACAAGGACATTGGACAGCCCGTCGTGGGCCCAGTGATCGTCGGCTTGTCCCCCGAGCTCCTGCAGAGGACGCAGCAACCACCACCACAGCAACAGCAACAACAGAAGTCAGTCGCATCCGCAGCCCCGCAACCCCACACACAAACACAATCGCCCCCCTCTTCCGCCTCCGCCTCCTCGTCCTCACCTTATCAAAGTNCCCCCCGCATCATCGCCGACGTCGTACCTGCACTACAAGCCAGGAGTGCACTCGACGGCTGGGCCGCTCCCGCCCCCACCGCGATCTATCTTCGACACAAATCCGAACCTTCCTCCCCCACGCCCGCCCCGGTACAACACGCCATTGCCCCCCGGGCGCGCGCCGGGAGATTGAGGCGATCAAAGAGAAGCTGCAGCTTCCCCAGTCGGTCTCCGCCGCCCTGGCCGCACGAACCCCGCCGGAGGCNAACAAGCGCCTCGGCCACGAGCCATCCGCATCCACGTCTGCGTCTGCGTCTGCATCCGTGTCGCCTTCGCCGTCGGCCCGGTCAGACACCAGGGACAGTGAGGAGTCTTCTTATAGTCAGGACAATGAGTACGTCGTGCCTCTTGTTGTTACTGTTATGACTACCGGTGCTGCTTGTTATGTTGCGTGTTTGGATCGTTGTTCATGACCATCACCTCTGCCTTCTCACAGGTCGTCCGTCAAGCTGGTAACCTCAAGCAGCGTGCACAGGCGGGAGGGCGCGTTCCCGCCCTCGACCATCCTCACTTCACCACCTGGGCAGCAATTAGTGCAGTCTCCACGTGCGAGCGAGGAGCTCTCGACCGCTTCACATGCCGACGGCCGACCCGTCGTCGTCATTGAGCACGATCACGAGCGCGAGGACGAGAAGCGTGCGGACGACGTCCCGCTGCGCGAGCGGAAGGACTCCGACCGCCGTTCGGGACTCGAGCTCCGTCGCGAGAGCAGCTGGGTAAGTCTTCGCCAGGAGCTCGGGGAGCGCCAAAGCTCGCCGAACGGCAAGTCCGCCGTCCTGCCCAATGTGAGCGCAAACCCGTCCATCTCCCGCACGCCGTCGTCCGTCTCCGTCTCCGGCACGTCCTCCTCGTCCTCGTCCAACTCGTCCCGCCTGCCCGTGCCGCCGCCCAAAAACGGCCGGGGCGGGTCCGACGACGAGAAGCAGAGCAACACGCTCGCGCCGAGCTCGTTCCGCGCGACGCTCACGAACCTCAAGCGCTTCTCGTCCCTCCCGCGCACGCCGTCGCGCTCATCACGGGCCAGCAGCAAGCGTTCAATGAGCCCCGGTCCCGAACAACGGCGGTCGCTCTCCCCGACGCCTCCCCAGATGAGCCTCGAGCTCCCGACTCCGCGCCGGGTCGTACCTAAGCCGACGATCGTCTCGTCGTGGCCTCCACCTATGAACGTAAGGGATGTGACGATACTCCGGAACTCGAGGGATCGTGCGAAAGCGTATGCGGAGAAGATCAACGAGCTTGCGTTGTATGACTGTGGGCTGCGCGAGTGGCAGGCGTCGCAAGGGCGTCCAGGTGCGTCGTCCCGAGACTGACGTTATAATGATACAATTGTGTTGAAATGCAACGTAACGTAAATAGGCTCGCATCCCAGGACACAGTCACAGCGCACAGCGCGGAGCACGCTCCAGGCGCCGCTGCCCGCCGAGCTGGGCGGTATGCCACCACAGGGCAGACACGTCTCGCACGGCTCGCTGGCCTCGCAGGCGACGTTCCCCATCCGCGCGGACGCGTACACCGCGACGGACCTCTCGATACGCCCCATCGACATCGAGCCGTCGACCGCGNCCCCCCACCGGCTCTGCCGTACCCCCGCGCTCGCGCAGGCGAACATCTCCCGCACCTCCACCCCGCACCTCCACACTGCTCTCCTNCCCCGACGAAGACGCTTGCCATCTTGCCNGGGGACGAAGAGCACCGGGACNGGGCTTCTTCGCGTCGCTCGGGCGCAAGACCAGCGTGCGCCGGGAGAAGGGCCTCTCAGGGCTCGCCGCGAGCCAGCAGTCGCCTAACAAGGTGCTCACGAAGCGGCCCCCGGTACTCGCTGCGTCCCGCTCGAGCCCGCAGGCCGCTACGACGTCCGCGCGCGACGCGCCGTTGCCCACCGCGCCAGTCGTACCTGGGGGGCCGCGCGCTGCGCCCGGGCGCATACAGCGCTCGAAGACGTACTCGGTCTCGGTCTCTGCGAGCCCGCCGCAGGCCTNCCCCGCCCGAGCACACCAGCAGCAACGCCCCCGCGACCGAGAGCCCGCAGACGAGCCAGCGGCAGAGCACCATGGCCCGGCGGCCGTCGCTCTTCGCGCGCGCACGCCCGGCGCACACGTCCGTGGGGCCCGCCGCGNCCGAGCGCGGTGGACCCGGCGTTCCAAAGGCAGGTGGACAAGCTCGCGGCGATCTTGCCGCACGCGGACCGCGCGGTGCTCGCGGGCTATCTGCGGCGCGCGGGGGAGGACATACTCGCGATCGGGCAGTACTTGGAGGACGAGAAGAACGGGACGCTGCGGAGGGACTGAACGGTGAGCGCTGCGCCTGGTTGATGGGTTAAGCTTGAGCGGGGGTGGGATGGGCTGTGAGTAAAAATGCGCAGCTTCTACCCCCTCCTTGAGAGTTGAGACTGGGTGCTGGGTGCGGTGCTTGGTCCCTCCGCTTGTGTATTTTGTATGTGATTCCTCTCTTCTCTTCTTTTACATCGCTTGCATCCGGTTTGCATATCGCTCCTGACCTCCGCTGTCGTCTTGAACTCTCCCCTTTCTTTTCTTACAGTCGCCCAGGTCCTATCATGGCGGGTTCAGCCTTTTCGATCTGGCTATCGCTTCGTTCCCCCGATACCATCCATGCCCGCAGCCGCAGCCGCGGTTGTAGTCGTGCATTCTGACCCCCTCTCTCACACGTTCTTACGTTTTTTCTTTGCGACACTTGACGTTCTCTTTATGCCGTACATGCTAGCATCATCATCACGGACTCGCTTGGCCTTCCTCTCGCCTCCTTTCCATCTCGCTTTTTCTACGATAGTCGTCACATAGCAGACACGCATGGTAATGTACGCATATCGCTCCTTTCCCGCTGTACTTCTAGTCCATCGCCACCAAAATGCATAGACAGTCTGCGACTCGATCTTGAGCTTCCGCCATCGTTCCATGATACTGTGAGGGATGTCGTTGCGGTCAGCCCATTGGCACACCGGCTGGTTTGAATTTCGGACCACTGCGCTTGACAGCTGGGGGAGCGAAGCCTGTGTTGCAAGCACCGCCGCATCAGTAGTACGCTCGTCCACCTCGTAGTCTAGTAACCACCGCTGACCTCTCGTGAAAGCAGCCTGCGCAGTCGACATCCGCTGTTGAGGAACAGACCACTGCGGTGCTGCGCTGCGCCCACCGTGGTGCCGTCCGCCTCCTCCCGTGTTGGCAACCAGGTTCTCAACTTCGACGGTGCTGTCCGAGTGCTCGGACCGTGCGGTGCTCCCCGCACTGGTCCGGAAGGAGCGATGGTCCATCGCGTTGAACGGCTGGCGCTGTGCGGCTCCGTGACGCGAAGTGCCAGTTGCCTGGGGCTGTCGCCATGCCGTCCCAGCGCCGCTGGGCTGCATACCGATGGGACCTGCTGCGGCAGTGCGGTTCACGATGGGTGTTCGCTGGATCTATAATCGGTGAACCTTGAGTACGTTGATCTACCATCTGTTGAACCAGAAGACATCTGACATACCCCCGCCGCCTCCATGTTACCCACGACGGCACCCACATCAAGACCGACTGCCCCACCGATACCGGCGACGTAGCCATGCTTCAGTCTCGCGTTGGGATCTTCCTGTCGCTCCTGCATGCCGATGCTTTGGTTCCCGAGAGGC
Organism: Trametes cubensis; assembly: GCA_029747595.1. Lineage (NCBI taxonomy): Eukaryota > Fungi > Basidiomycota > Agaricomycetes > Polyporales > Polyporaceae > Trametes > Trametes cubensis. The sequence goes on from JAPEVG010000007.1 coordinate 4,661, forward strand.
ATAACGCCATCCTTGCCAACGACGGCTCCTCCCAGTAGCGCCTTTCGCTTCAGCTTGTCATATTGGGCCTGCAGGCCATCGTGAGCAGTACAGCCACCGCATGCGTGTCGCTATCACACACTTTGAGTTTGTGGTATTCCTTCTCGCTCTCCTTGAGAGAGTCCTGCAAAGTAGTAGTCTTGCGGCGTTCTGTATCAATATCACGTTCCAGATCTGCGGCCAGCATTAGCGACAAGCCGGCCAACGTGAGAGCAGGAAATACTCGCCTTGGAGCTTGTTAGTCAACAAACTGATCTCTCCGTTCGCTGGGTATAATGATTGAGTACATTGGCTCAGGTAGGTGAAAGCCGGTGTAATCACCTTCTCTGATTACATTCTCAAGCCGCTTCTCCAGTTGTGCATGCTTATCAGTAACATTACGATACAGTGCTTGCTGGAAGGAACTGTACGCATATAAGTCATAGATATATGAGATAGCGTGCGTTGCTCACTGCTCTTGATGGACTTGATACTGCCAGAATGACAGTGCTCTGGGAGCATACAGTATCCGTGAGCAGAGCTATATGCGGATCTCGGGGAACTGACCTGCTGCAGATTTCCAAGATGATCGCTGGGTTAAGGCCGGATAGGACTGACTTCAACGCGCTTCAGCGCGATATCGCTCGCTATATGCGCGCATACATACAGTTTTATAGTCGTTGGACGGGTGTAAGGAGCACACCTGGTGCTCATATGGTCATGCCTCGGTCAACGCAGCATATGGGCACATACGACGACATCATCGCTGGAAACTCGTCAGGTTATGTAGAGATACGAGTACCGATGCTGAGACGCACGGTTCCGTGAGAGACGTCTCGCATGCTGAGGGGCAAATCAATGACTCCAACCTATCTTTATATGCGGCTTGCCATTACCTGGACAGAGCCTGGAGGCATTGAACAGCTCGTTGGCGCATTCAACTGTAGGAATATGTCTCAGAACTCAGATGCCAGTGGCATTAGATGGTACATACCACAAAATATATGTGAGCCTGCGCAGAGACAACACAAAGAGCATCGTCATCAGTCCAAAGTTTGACCGCAGAGTCCTCTTGTAACAAGCTTACACGTTGTCTGCATCCTGCCATTGAGTGGATGCCCTGAGCAAGCAAAGTGACGCATACACTCACTACTACTGCCTTGTCGGTCAATGACCGTCTGCATGTGAGCCTGTTGCAGCGCAAATTGTCCATGGGTTGAGAAAGTACGGTCTAGCAAGGATGGTGGCGATGGTCAAGACGATATGGGAGCCTGCCCAGCTCTGGGACATGGCGCGAAGAAGGCGCGTCAAGCTTCAAGACGCGTTGCATTATCCACGTGATCGTGACAGTACAGAACGGTGCCTACAAGGAGAGGGCTGGCCCTTGGAGGAGGAAGAATGGATGCTACGATGGATGGTTCAATTGAGTAGGTAACGTATACGTAGTGGAATCTGCAATTTCATGTCAGGGTACTATTATCCAAGAGGCGTGTACAGCGTGAACAACATCAATGTCATTAAATACCGTCATGGCGAACCAAACCGGAAGCAGCGTACTCACGATGTCTATTCACATTGACGGAATGTCCATGCGTATGTGTACGAACCAATGATGCAGAGCAATGTAACAGTNGGGGGGAACTAACAACACAAAAGGTTCAAGGGCGCCAGGCGGGCTGGCGCACGGGGGTATGGAGGACGGATGTCATGCCGGTGCTTCGTGATGAACGTGTCGGCGTCTCGGGGCGGTAAGATGCAGGGTCTCGCTCGGCGCGTCGAATGAACTGAAGAGCGTGTAGCGGCGAACCGGGCGAAGGAGAGCCCTTCATCGACTTCGGACTCGTTCCATTGGGAGTGGAAAGCGCGAAAGAGGGTATGAAGCCGTCCTTGGGCTCAGGCGTCCGTGGTGGCATGGGCGGGGTCATTATCTCCGCGGCTTGAGCCAACGATGTAGAGCTAATCCACTTCTCCTCGCGAGAAGCTAGACGCGGAGGAGATGCGTCCGGTAATAGTCTGAACGCGTCCGCGAAGTGGTCTTTGATAAACCTGCATACATCGTGAGTTTTGTATTTCATTGGCCCAGATTCCGTTACTTACTTAGACAACTCCGACCAGCCCCCACCGACGCGAACCATGACCGTTTGTGAGCGGAGGATGCGACAGAAGCACAGCTTGGGATCCGTATCACCAATCCAATACTTGCCACTCTGATCCTTCCAGGTATCCTGTACAAGCTCTACCTTGATGTCCACCGGGAGCCTGTTGAGCACGTCGCCGACGGCGATATCCAACTTGTTCTTGGGGTTTGCAACATAAGGCTTCCTTGGAGAGTGGGTTGCGGGACCACGTGAGGGTGGCGGCGACCTCGGGAGGGTTGGGAACGAAGTCCTCGGTGCGCGGGACCACGTTGAATGTGACGTCGGGGGGCGTGAAAGATTGAGACTGGATCGACCTTGCGAGAAGGACGCATCCGACAACGCCGGGGAGCTTGTGCGTGCTGTTCCTGTCTGTGCCCTTGGGCGGGACGTAGATAAGGCCGGAGTACGTCTGGCTGGGGTAACGAATGTCGTTGAACTGTTCGACGTCGTACTGTTCGTTCGCTGTCTCGAGGAGAACGTCGAACCGTACAAGTTCGAAGGACTGGAGCCGGGCATGGGTCCAGACACCGAGCGAACTGACGAAGCCACAGAGAGTCTGCTCGAGCTCCGTGATTGTGCCGCCGCAGTGACCGATGAGCCCGACGCGGCTCGGCGCGCATTGGCAGGAGAGGGAGGGGCCAGGAATTTGCCTCCAGGGGACGCAGATAGTTTCGAGAAGCTACCTTTCTTGTCGATGCTACCGCGAGGACGTGGGACATCCAGGCTGCCACGAGCCCTGGGACTATCCGCCCGAACGAGATGCGATGAGCTCTTGATGACGGAAGCACGACTGCTCCTCCCAGAGCTGACGACGCTGGCGGGACGCGACTTGTGACCACTGATGCGGTCAAGCGCCATAGCCTCCAGTTCGACCCATGTCTGCCAGACGCGTTCCCTCTCGGGCAGCACGCGCGGGTCGTTTACGAGTGCTCGCGCGAGCGCTTTCATGCGGTTGAGAACGTCCCGAGTGAAGGCCAGGCGTACGGAGAGCTGCTCTTCCGGGGGAAGAGAGGAGTCTGAGACGTGAGGTGCGGAGAGGGGTCCTAATGGAGGTGAAGGATAGCTATCGATGTGCTCGAGAAGGTCGCTGAGCGCGTTGTCGCACTGGCGCAGCGCCATCGAAAAGTCGGCGAGCTGGTTGACACGGCCCATCAGATCTGCCGATGCCTCGAGCTCGCTACGGAGCGAGCGTAGATCTGCTTCAATGTTTTGATTCTGGGGTACGTGGACAGGGAGTTCGGCAACTTCATCGGTGAGTGTTGTAAGTGCTTGTTGCATTGCCTGGCGCGCCTCATCCTCCGGAAGAGGAGCGGACGTCCGTGCACTGGGTCTGGCTGCGTCATTGATGCCAATTGAGCGCAAACGCTTCCTGAAGTTGAATATGCGAGAGCTGAGTTCGCTCAACTCCGGGGTCATGCCCGCACCCTTCGACGAACTGCCACGAACCGCGAATACGTCTGGTGCGAGTAGTGAGAACCTGGGCGCAATAGTTCACCGACATCGAGACAAACTCACCATCCTCAGCGGATATGCTAAAGCTGACTTCCTCGACGGTTTCCAGGGAGAGGTCGGCACTCATTTCAGCCTGACGCAAGGCTTCCTGTCTCAGGCGCTCCTCCTCCGCTACCCGCTGTCGTTCTTCCTCCTCGCGGCGGGCCTGCTCGAGTGCCTCCTGGCGCTCTTTGCGTTCTCGCTCCTCTGCCTCCGCCTTCTCACGTTCGAGCCTTGCTCTCTCCAGAGCTTCCAAGCGCTCCGCCTCCACGGCCGCTGCCTGCTCCCGTGCACGAAGAGCCTGCGTCTCGGCTTCCAGGCGCTCTTGCTCCTCCTTGAGCCTGGCCTCCTCTGCGATACGATGCTGTTCCACCTTCTGCGCGTCGGCGAGTTGCTGCTTCAGGCCAGCTAGGCTCTTCTTCCACGAGGAGAAGTGGGACTCGGCGTTCTCGACGGCCTTTTGACGGGCGGAGACCACAGCATCCCTCGCACCCACGTCATGACCGCCCGGTGCGGCGCGGAGACCCTGCAGAGCGTCACGGACATGGGAAAGGGTCTCCTCCACGATCACGGAATGTTTCTGGGAGACTTCATTCAGCGACGCAGAGAGCTCCGAAAAGCGGTCGGCGGACAAGCGCTCCTCCGAGCCAGTGAGAGTGACGTGGATGCTTGCTACAGCGTCTTCAGCCTGTCCGAGCAGACCAACCATAGACGCGAGGGCGGCATCTAGAGCGTGTGCTTTCTTCGCCAACTGGAAGTAGTCCGCTTTGGACTCAAGCGCCCTCAATGCACCTGAGAGCATCATGCTGTAGGTATTCGAGTCCGTACGGACGCCCTTATCCAAGGCGGCAGGGTCGAACAGTACGGTAGGCTGCGCAGCCTGCTGTATGGCGTCTAAAGTGAAGCCGCCTGGTAAAGACGCCCTGCGTTTCGGGGAAGCATGCTCGACAGAGCGGGCGAACTTGACCTCCCCGACAAAAGGGATGCGACGAGGGAGCTCGTCCAAGAACTGCTGGATGGCAGAACGCGTCGCGACGAGCTCGCCCGTAAGCGTTTCTTCGACTTGCGTCTCCTGATGCAGTGCTCCTGTGAAGACGTCCTGGGCACCCTTCTCGAAGCGCATCCTGAGGTCCTCGATGCGTATCTGCAACGAATGTACTTCATCGCGGACTGTGCCCATCATCGTCGCCTGTTGCTGTACAGCTTCCCAGAAACGAGCCGTGTCTCCGGTAGCCTCCAGAACAGACTCCAGAGCAGACGAAGCGCGGATGAGGTACTCTCGTAGTGCTGGTCCCGAGGAGGAGGAAAGGGAAGATATNGGGGGAGGATACGTCGGAAATCAGCCGAGAACGGAGGTCGGCCAATCGCTCGGCGACCTCCTCGGGCGAGAGGGTCGTAGCAGGAAGGGCGGCAGTAGGACTTTCTGGCGTCGGAGGGGCATCGTGGCGTACCTGCTGCCGCCACATCTGGCGGGACATGGCGTCCAAGACGTCTTTCCGGAGCTCCTCCACCTCCTGGAACAGGCTATCCATGGCAGACCAGACGCTGCGAACCTGCACGAGCGCTTCGGTACGAGAAGCTACGAGATCCTTGGCCATAGTGGCAGCGGCGCGCTTAGCCTCCAGTTCGTCGATGGTCGCAGCGGAATCCATCTTGAACTGGGCGTCAATGCCGGGGAAGTCAAGGTGAAGTAGAGCTGAGCGAGCCGCAGAGAGGAGAGGTTCAACCTCGAGCTCGGCTTTCTCGAGCTCCTCTAGCATGGAAGGGAACAGAGAGAGGAACACGGAGTGCCGAGAACTATCGAGGCAGTCTTCTGAGCTCAAGTCTGGGGGAGTTCCATCACCATTAGACGTCGCGATACCATTCTCCATCCGGTCTATCAGTGAGGCGTATCGGCCTGTTAGGTCGGAAGCAGCTTTGCGTACGATCTCAACCTGCTTGACGGCGTCTGCGGCGGCATGGTACTCCTTAGCGCACTCTTCCGCCTTCTTCGCATGTCGCAGCGCTGTGGCCATTTCCGTCGACAGCTGCTGAATGAGGACATCTGTGGACGCAGTCTGGTCTGGAAAGTGCCTATGCGAAGGCTTTGGGAATGTGAGCGATGTCGCCGGGTTACCTCGGAGAAGCAAGCGCTTGGTTAGGGCGCTGGTACGGGCCATGAAACTAGCGTCCTGGCGAGACGTGGGATGACTGAGCTTGGCCACTTCTATCTCTTCGAGCAAGGTTTGTGCATTGGATTTGTCCTTGAGGGTCTCCACGTAGAATTCGTCAGCTCTACAGGGAGCGTGAGCCAAGCTCTATGTCACTGCTCCGACACTCTTACTTCTTCCACTGCATGACCACCTGCATAACGAACTTGCCGACGTCTTCCATCTCGGTGATCCCCTCGTTCTCCAACTTGTCCTGTTCGTCCAACAGTTCATCTGGCACTGGCTTGCGACTGTCGTCTATTAGCTTGTCCAGTGCTTTCCCGGCGAGAGCGATCTTGGTATGTCTAAGAGAGGAAACACGGCTAGCGAACTGTGCAGCTTCCCGAGAGAGCATTTCAGCCAGCTTGAATCGAGCACCCCGAGAGAAGCCAGCCAGAGATGCGGAAGAGGTCTCAGACGCCATAGACACCACAGAATTACGTCTAGTCGGAACAGATTCACTAGGGACAGGCGGTGTGGCATCTTCTTCCTCGAGGTTCTCGTATACCGCGGGTGACCATCTTGCGCGCGTTGTTACGAATTCCCGGAGGTCGTCTAGTAGCTTGCGGAGCTCGACCCATGCAGCGACCCGTCGTTCCTCCCAGGTCAACCTGATATTCAACAATTCCAGGTTATCCGACCTATCTCGGAGGAGGTGGAACAACTTGTCCAAAGCATAGATGGTAGTAAGGGTGATTTCAATTAGGTCCGTGTCCGCCGGGGACAGGTTCCGCTGAGCGGCAGCTTCGTACGAGGTGCACCATCAGAGACGGGAGCAAAGAAATGAGCCGTGTTCGACTCACCCTTGGTAAACTTCTTCAGCTTCTTGAGCTCACCGGAGTCGAAAATCTCTGTCTCCTTCTCTATTTTGTCATGTTCCACCATCCATTGCTTCAGCTGCTCTCGCGTGGGGAGACCGGGCACCTCCGTTGCCGACTGTCGTAATGCATCAAGCCTTGCGAAGACCTCCACCGGGGGTAGCTGTTCGAGGAACTATGGTACTGCTGAGGAAGGTTGCATTCCACACGCCACAGGGGGGTCTTACCTTGATCTTCTCCTCTATCCAAACCTTCCTCTCGCTGAATGCTTGCAGCTCGATCACCTCATGCCACTCCAGCGCCTCGTCATTTTCCGGTTTCTCAGTAGACTGCTGACGTTCTATAGACAAGACTTGATCGGCCACAGCGAGGATATCAGGGACGGTACGTCCGCCCGCAGTCGGTGGGTTGGGCGCGTCCGGCGGGATACCCGAAGAGGTGGAGGCGTCGGTTGCCTCAGACATTTCTCCGCGTGCGGCAAGACACACACAAGTCAACCGTAGCTGTTATCGACAGTGGAGAAGCAGAGGGTGATCATAGAAAGCAGTCAGAGCATGCTGCACAGTCGTGGCGCAGATATGGCACCAGCGTTATAAAGTGAGCGTGGGGGCGGTTTGCAACGAGGTTGCAGCGCCGTAGGCGGTGTCCGTTCAAGTGACGGAACCAGCGTCTGCTCAGACTGCACTCCTTGCACCCGACTCGCTTCCACCCTACCCACGCCGAGGCGGACTGCATCTATGGCAACACAACATTCAGCCGAAGGCCATAGCAATCTCGTAACCAAAAGTGTGCTCGTCGTGGGCCCAATGTACTCATGGAGTCGGCGCCATATCCACACCAATCATCACCGCTCGGATGCATCCTCACGTTGCGACGTACACCCACTGTCAAGTCATTGCCACCTCCATGTATGTGGGATACATCCATCCCACTAAAAACCAATAGGGATCATTCTGTCTGCACCGAAACAACCCAAACTATAGAATCCTCCGTTTGCCCCTCAGTACGGGACCTAACGCATCAATGCTCACCACCCAGCACAGGCGGCCGCCCAGGTGATTCTGCCATGATTCTGCCAATGTTGAAAAGAGGATCGCAATTATACTGAGTTGCACATGTCAGGTATGCTGTTTGAAACTTATGGAATTGTTGCAGCGAGACATGAGTGCCAGACTACTGTCTAACATCCGCGAGTCGCACGTTTGTGTGTACGCCGCTGCGCCTCTGCTTCCCCGCTTCACACCGCTACACATTCGTACGCGGCACACGGCTAGATGAGGATTTCGGCACGCATCCTCGTGACGTATGTCGTGCGAGAGCTCTGCAAGCAGTCATTTAGAGGAAAGGCGACGTCACACAACGCTGGGAAACTCGGAAAGTGGATTGCAACGTCCTGCGCCGACATGTATGATTCCCCAGTATCGATAGGGAATCACGGCAAGCGGATCTCACAGCAAGGACGACGTCATTCCGTGAGGACAGATCAGCGTGTCACATACTATACAGTTCACTGGAAGACTCGAAGTTGCGAAATCTGCATGTCAGGTATAACCGCCAAAACCTACAAGTTCGTCGAGTCATTGATCTTGAAACTGGTAGGAACCTGTCCATGTCACAATTGGCGCGGAATGTAGATATATTGAACATCACGGCAATATGGACGTGCCTCAGAAGCGTCTACTTATGCTGTACGCCTCGGATCGCCGCTGCTAAAGTGCTTGTAACTTTGTAGCCCCCTATCACCAACCTTGTCGGACATTCCGTGCTTACTATTTGGGAGGCTATATTTACGAGGTATCATCCTGCGGCGTTTCCGCGAACTCGGCTGCCCATTTCCTCCGTCTGACTAGATCGAAGTTCGCCCTTTTGCTATCGGAACTTGAACACTTGCCATATTGGGGTAGCAAGCACCGCGTAGACGTAGTACATTAGCCCCGGGAACCGGGGCGCAGACATGACATTGAGATTACTGACCTTCTCTCCTCAGGATCATCAAGGACAGTTGAACGCATGGTCGGTGCTGTGGTTTAGATAGTTTGACAGTCTGTATCACAGGTATGAACGATGCAATCCGTCTTCTGGCGGCGGCCTGCCCTGTTCTTAGCCAGCGGCCCGACTCGGAGGCATTGAGGCGATGCATTGTCTAGCTGAGGTGCCACAGCGAATGCGGCCCTGGATATACTATACGCAGCCACGAATGGAAGAATACGGGGACCATTCCGCAGCATGAAGTGAAGAGAACGTGCAGATAGTGATGTGGAATTCGAAGTACACAGCATCGGAAGATACTACATGGGGCTACATGTCGCGAAAGCCTACTGAATCAGGCCTAGCTAGGATAATAGAATCGCAGAGGATGAGGGATGGATGACGGGAGGCTGGAAAGGTCACTACACAGGAAACAAGAAGGGCGTAGGATAATAAAATAAGTGTCAAGCAAAACGGGGGCGTATGTACGATGGGACAAATCGAAGCAAGAGATAATTATGTACTGGTATGTAGCGTACCTCCTCCGGGGCTAGTCCCAAAACACACCGTACAAGGAACGAAGCGCGTCCGTCGACTCACTCCGCGTAGAGAACATGTCGTTCCGTGTTTTCCAGCCAGTTGCGGAGCTCCTCGTCGCTGTCGATCGGCAGGAGCTCGTTGCTCAGACTGTCGCGGAAGCGCAAGCTCGCCACATTCCCGCCTAGACGCGCCTGCACCTTGTCCATGAGCTGTGCGTGCGTCACGCGCGGGTGCACACGGATTGCGACGAGGTCGTCCTGGACCCGATCAAAGATCTTGATTTTTACGAACGCCGCGTTCGGGTTTGTCGCCGAGATGGGCGGTGTGTACGCGGCGTTAGATGCTGATCGTGACCGGCCGGACATAGATGTCGCCGCTGTATGTACTGAACCTGCTTGTGAGGAGCGCATGGACACTGGGGATGGATCATGTGAAGAGGAGAGGGAGGATCGCGAATGCGTGTTCGCCTCGTATGGGTCGATTTCGAGAGGGGATCGGCTTCTACCAGCAGTTTCCGAGCGGCTAGGGGCGGGCGAATGAGTCCGCGAAAAAGACTGGGAGAGCACTTGTGGGGAATGGGAACGAGGCTGTATGGCATCAGAGGGCCGGCGGTAGGATGCCGCAGAACCAAGGCGCTGGTGCCCTGGTGAACGAGCTTGCCCGTGAGCGGATGAGCTGCTAGGAGAATCGTGACCATACGAATCGCCGTTGGTATAGTATGGATCGCCATTTTGTGTGTGGCTGGCGCCGTCGTCCTCGTCCTCGTACGCGGACCCATCGCTCAGACGGTTGCTGGCGTGCTCAGAGACGCTGAGGCGGGACATTTGATCGGCGGCGGTTTCGGTGTCGGCGTAGCTACGACGCTCCTCCTCGTACGACCTGCGCAACGCGTCTATTTCTCCTCTTCGAGGCTCAATGTTGACCTCGCCGTCTCCAGGCTTCAGGGCGCAGAACTGACGAACAAGTTGATGTTCAAGGATGTACCGCGCGTAAGACTTCAGATCACAGAGCTTGTGGAGATACTCATCCAGTTCGCTCTTCCTGGACATGGTGATCTCGTTATCAACGTACTCCACCGGTCCGGGCATGAAGGGCAAGATTCGTGTGCTTGTATCTGGCCGCCCAGCCTCGTGGGGAAAGGTTTCAAGGAGTCCCACCTGGAAGTCGTAGAAGTCGTTGTAAGAGCGGAATAGAACGAGCTCTTTGGCGGGAGGGAGTGAATGCGACGGTGAGGTGTTGTAGGGCTGGTAGATGGCATGTATACGAAACCAGTATTCATCTGCCTCGTAATGGTAGGACTTGATCCCGGCGGACAATAGTATGCCCTTAGGAAGCATTTTCGGCGATGAAGGGCGAGGCGGATCTTCAATTGGCGCAGGCTGCTGCTGCCCGGGGAGAGGCGTCGCTCCTTGAACGGTGATTGTGGGCTCCATTGTCGCCGAGCTGGCTCTGTAAGCGGGAGAAGTCTGCGGACTCGATTCGTCGAGGACGCCCAGGGAGATGCTGTTGGCCTTGTAGGTTAGAACGGCCTTCTTCCATTGCTCGACTGGAGGCAGCTCGCCGCTGTCAATGAGTGCCATGACATCGTGAATCGGTTGAGATGTCGCAGGATCTCGTATTTCAACGAAGGTCACGGGGATCAGCCCAGGGCGACCGAGGCGACCGATGGGTTTGGCGACAAACCACTCTCGGTTGGACTGCGCGACAACAGTGATGGCATCTCCAGCCTTTGCATCGAGCTCATCTGCGCGCTCGGCGGTGAAGTCATGGAGGACGATGGCGTAGTAGGTCTTGTGCTTGGGTGATGTCGGTGAGGGCTTGCCCGTCGACATGGTTGACATACGGTCCGTAGGGCTGAAGTTCTTTGGAGAGCGTGGTCTACCCGAGTCATCTTGAGTTCGTTGCGGAGCTGGTACAGTATAGCAAACTCACGTGGGGGCACCCTTGGTGAACTCTTCGAACATGTGCGACGGCACGAGGCCTCGTGCGCCGGTAATGGGATTGTGCGCTTCGTACCATAGCCCGCCGTTGTCGTTGAGGACGTGAAAGAAGTCGCCCTTCTCGAAGGACAATTCCTGAGGTGTGTTGGACTTGTACGCGCTGATGGCTTTGATGACCTTCTTGGGCGGGACGATGGCGGACGATGGTTTGGAAAGAGCGGGGAGAGGCGAAGGAGTAGAGATGTGATGGTGGTGGTCCCTGTTGCCATTCAATGACTTGCGGAGGGACTTCATAACGGAAAGGATAGTGATATGTCGTGAACGGGCGTGAGGAGAAGGAGAGGAAGAGGCGGAGAAGCCAGAGGGCGTATTATCTATGAGACATACTCACCTGCCCTCGCGCTCCTCTGTCCACCATCCAACTTTCCCACGCCTGCTTCCAATTGTTACCCCTCCGCATTTGGACAGCTGCGCCTAGCCGGGCCAATCACAGCCCGAGGTCTCATCGCACACTGTGTCCAGCCACGGCGTCTGTAGTACACTCGGATCCTCCCTCCCTCCTCCATCTCTTCTCCCTCCCACCATCTGTGTCGTCAACCCACTCTCGCAACTCTCATCTGTCTGCTGCAGAGGTACACCAATGCTCTTGCTTCTGCACAGAACCCACTCGCTAGCTCGCTGTTCAGGGTTCCTCGACCCCCTCTGATCGCATCATCGACTGGCCTCTGACGGTCTCTGGACGCGCTGATTCTAAGGGAAGACACCGCAAGTGGGCTGTACGGATGCCCTCTACATACGTGCTCGCCTCTCCCATTCGTCGATTGGGAATAGTCGGTGATCCGGATTCTCAACACCTCACCGCCAGCAATCCCGCCATCAGGATTGCTCTGGATTCTAGTCCCTTCGTCTGGAGCTCGGAGGCAGTGAGCAGCAGCGAACTGCGCTTCGCCCACGCCCGACTTCCAATAATGTCCAATCGTCGGGTACCCTGACTATCACCATGGTGACGCAGCACGTCCTCCAATCACACTCGTTGAGCCTACGCCCAGTCTTTCATACTCGTCGCGCAGCATCTTCAATGGGCAGTTATCGCCGCACACTCATGCGTGTAAACTCTATGGTTACGATACATGGGTACAGGTTCCGCATAGATCCTAGTAATTCTAATAGCTGTCTTCTTAGCACACATATGTACCTGTGCCCGTGTTAGAATCCTATAAAACTAAGCGTCGTTGCTGGTCTGGACTCTGTACTTGGGTTGATGGAATGTGGTCGGCGCTTGCACCAATGTGGGGCAAGCGCTCGTATGCACGCACGTGGCGAAAACCCAAATTGGGGCACAAATATACTCACATCATCTGCCCGTCGTTGGGCGCTTCGCAACTCTCGCTCATACGTTCCCCTGTCCATTCCTACCACATTCGTCGCACACCATGGCAGCAAGGAAGCTGCAAAGTGAGTTTAGCTGCCACAAGTAGTTGCGACTCATACGATACTGACGCATTGCTCTTCTAGCCGAGATCGACCGCACCTTGAAGAAGGTCGCGGAAGGCGTTGAGCTCTTTGAGAGCATATACGACAAGATGCAAGCTTCCACAAATCAAACCCAGAAGGAGAAGCTGGAGACAGATTTGAAGACACAAATCAAGAAACTCCAGCGATTGCGGGACCAAATCAAGACGTGGGTTGCGAGTAATGACATCAAGGACAAGACGGCCTTGGTTGAGAACCGCAAGTTGATTGAGACGGTAAGTACCGTTGCGCATCTGCATACCGGGTCCAAGAGCGTAGTTGTACGCTTGGGGGGAAAGGAGGACGCGTGCAGACGGCGATGTACATTGCTCCGCAAGGACTTCCGTGTACTGACTACTTTGTCTGGTTGTCCCGTGGTGTCTCTCAATTCCTGTAATGCCCTACGCGTATTCAGCAAATGGAGAAGTTCAAAGCATGCGAGAAAGAGATGAAGACGAAAGCGTTCTCGAAAGAGGGTCTCACACAAGCGTCAAAGCTCGATCCGAAGCAGCAAGAGAAGGCCGACACTATGTCGTGGGTCCAGCAGATGATGGATGAGCTCATGGTTCAGGTCGAGACGGCGGAAGCGGAGATTGAGACGCTACAAGGAGGGGGCAAGAAGAAGAACAAGGCGGGAGGGGCTCAAGCAGAGCGGTTAGAGTCCCTAGAAAGATTGAACGAGCGGAGAAAGTGGCATATTAGCCGTCTCGAGATCATCCTCCGACTACTGGACAACGGTTCATTACCTACGGAGAAGGTGCTCTCTCTGCAGGAGGATGTGAAATATTTCGTGGAGAACAATATGGTGCGTTCGAAGACAGGTATTTCTTCCCGCATTTTCTGACATATTTACAGGAGGAGGACTTTGAGGAGTACGAGGAAGTCTACGACGACCTCAACCTGGACGAGGAGGAGGAGAAATTCCGGTTACCGAATGATGACAGTGAAAGTGAAGATTCAGAAGAACACAGCGAAGGTGCGCTGACCGTCCGGTGTGTGCCGCGCTTGTAGCTTATGTTCTCACGATATTCCACAGATCTACCAATACGCACACCTGTGAAGAAGCACGATGATGAGAGTGCAAGTAATAACAAACGAGATAATAGTCCAGTACTGAAGAAAGCAGGAACGACACTGGCACAAAGAAGTACGTCACATCACATGTTTCCTTTATGGACGCCCATTCTAACATGACGCCTACAGAGCAATCAATAGCGACAGAAAGTACGATCTATTTTCTTCGCCTATAACCTTATCTCATATTCCGTTCTTTTCAGCGACGAAGCCACCGCCGCATGCGAACTTCGCGCAACAATCGGTAGCAAGTATGGTTAAGGCACCTGTACCACCACGGAATCCTCCAGCAGGTTATGCGAAAGTGGCAGCAGCAGCGGTGGCACCTCCACCATCTGCACCATCACAATCGAATCCGCCATCTACCGCCTCAATCGCGACGGTTGTACCATCGACGCCCACGTTATCCACTGCAATGAGTTCTGCAGCGACAGACCAGCAATCTGCGGTAACATCTTCTCCAAGTCTCACGCATCCTTCTGTGACAAGTCCGATGCTCTCGTCTGCTGCGTCCGTATCCCATCAGCCCGACGACTTCCTGCACTCTGCTCACGGTTCTCCTGCGCTCCTTGACGCGATTCCCAGTTCGATCGGTGGGCCTGCTGCGACATCGTCCCCACAACGCCAAACAGCTCGTAAAGGTACGCTCGAGATGACTAACCCAGCGTTCTCTAGCCTCATGACGTACATCAACAGCGTCTCTGTCCTCGCCAACATCGCTCCAGCCACCAGGCGTTCCTGTGCGTGCATAAAACGCTTTCTCCGCATGTCTATGTACGTCTAACCTCTTATTGTCTCTTTGCCTCCGACACAGCATCCTGCGCAACAAGACTCGCAACCGTCACAGCTCAACGGCTCGTCTCAACCCACCGGTCAACAAGCACCCACAGGCCTCTCGCCACTCCCGCAAGAGGCGCGAGCATTCCCCGGCGCATCGCCCTCGGCCAACCCCCCAGCGGCGTCGCCTATGCCCCAACAGCAGCAGCCCCAGCAAGTGCCACAGTTTCCTCCAGGGGTCGCACTCAACAACGCGGACCAGACGAAGCTTGCACAGGCCGCGCCAGGCTCTGCACGCCCACCCTCTGCAGCACCATCGCAACTGCCTCCTGGCTCGCAACTGCCGCAGCAGCAGGCGCGCCCGAATGCTTTCCCTGGCTCTTTGTCGGACCTCGTCATGTCGTTTGAGAACGTGAAGCAGAAGGGTACGTCTACCTCGCGCAACTGTGACTAGCGAGCCGAGGAACATGTGCTCAATGTCTCACGTCGTAGCGCCGCACCGGATGTCCAACCTCGACCAGGTCCACAAGCTCCTGCAGGGCAGCTACTCGAGCATGCCGCAGCCCCAGGATACGGAGAAGTGAGACGAGCCCGCTTCACGTGCGTACTGATGCTGATTGTGTTATGTTTGCAGGCCCAAGTACTACGTGCCCCGGAACCCCATTCAGACACCGTCGTACTACCCGCAGGTGCCGAACCCCATCCTGAGCTCGCCAGGCATCTTCTCGCAGCTCGATGTTGAGACGCTCTTTTACGTGTTCTACTACCACCCGGGCACGTACCAACAGTACGTATCCCTCTCGTCGAGTGAATTATCCAGCGTTCTGACCAAACTTTCGTAGATACCTCGCCGCCAAGGAGCTGAAACGTCAGTCGTGGCGATTCCACGTCAAGTACCTGACGTGGTTCCAGCGGCACTCGGAGCCGCAGGCGATCACGGAGGAGTACGAGCAGGGCGTGTACGTCTACTTCGACTGGGAGGGCTCGTGGTGCCAGCGCAAGAAGAGCGACTTCCGCTTCGAGTACCGCTACCTCTCCGAGGACTGAGTACTCAGCGCGTGCCCGTACACATGGCGGCCCCTCTGCTTCCCTATCGAGACTTTTCTCGTTTGACTTTGCAGCATTCACGTCTTCCTTTTCTCTGCGTTCGACGCACGACGAGTGCTTCGCGCCTCGCGTCCCACCATCCCCTCTCCTTCTCTTAGCATCTTCCTTTTCTCCAGCTACTGCTTTCGTCATCCTACATAGCCGTAGCGTCCTCATCTCCTCGTCTTTCTCTCTCTCTCTCTCTCTCTCTCTCCGTCTGTAGCTACCGGCTACCGGCGAGCGCGCGCAGCTGCCAAAGGGCATGCCTGCCGGAGTGCTGTCCGAGTCTGTACATGATCTTGTTATAATCCGCTGTATCCCTCACGTCATGGACGATCTATTTGAACTTCCGAACGAGGTCACCGTCTGCATGCTTTGCCTTTGTGCGCATGTGAGGAGTCAGGAACAGGGAAACGCTACACTCCTCCGGAGTGAATTCTCATAGACTCTAGACTCCGGAGAGCGAGAACCATGGCAGAAGGACGGACCGACGATCCTCATTGCACATTGCACGGAAGAAAGTCCCTCTCAGACGCCCCTCAACTTTTCTCTTCTGATCCCCAGTCTCGACACGCAGCACGCGCACAGGCACGCAGGGAGGAGCGGAGGCAGTAGCGTGACCATTAGTGTATATAGCTGTACGATGGAGGAGGTAATGACATGACCAGACACGCATACACACATGCGGCATGCGGCGTGCGTCGCTCTACGATGCATCGATGCCAATGCGAGGGCCAGGCGCTCACTCGAGCGTGACCGTCGCGCCAAGGTCGGTGAACGTCTTTTTGAGCTTCTCGGCGTCCTCCTTCGAGAGGCCCTCCTTGAGCACTTGCGGTAGTGACTCCACGAACTTCTTCGCCTGTGGTCGGTAGGTGGGTTGGATTCGTGGCAGCGAGAGGCGAAGCGCAAGGGAGAGAGAGAAGCATGGTCAGCGGTGAGTTTTGCGTATGCGAGCGGGCAAAGGGGTAGAGAAAGCCGAGAGAGGCAGGAGGTGAGGAACTCGGACACGTACCTCGATGAGCGTGAGGTTGGGAACCATCGCCTTGACCTCGCGGATGATCTTGGGCTTCGCGGCCGTGTCGAACGCCTCGAGCTTGACGTTGAACATCGTCTTCTCCTTCGGCTTCTCCTAAATACGTCCGTCCGTCAGACATTTCCGCCCCTCAACCCGACCACTCGTAAGAAGACGTACCGCCTCGGTCTCCTCAGCTGCCGCCGCGGGCGCCGCTGCTGGTGCCGCTGAGGGCATAGCGATCTCCTGGATGTTCAGCCTCGACTACGTGTCCGCCCAGGCCACTCGTCAGACCGCCTTGCGGACAACTGGACAATAGGGCCTCCGACGCACCTTGAGCAGCGCGACGAGGTCGGNCGCCTGGAGGAGGGTGAGGCCGGAGATGTCGTCGACGATTTTGTTCAGCTTGGGGTCGGTCGAGAGCGGGGGTGCGGGCGCGGACGATGATGACGCCGCGGCGGCAGCCTCAGTCGACGCGTAGCGCGACGAGCTCGCAAATGCGCGGGGCCTGTGTGCGCACACAGCATGAGCACTCTGTTGAACACAGTCAAGGATTGGCCAGCGGAGGAATGGGGACTGACCGGGTCGCGCAACATGAGCGGGAGAAGGAGCGAAGAGCTGAGGAGCACCGGGTCTACGGAATTAGGCAATGAGCGAACATTGGCAGAAACGGGAAGAACGGAGAGGAGAGCTGACCGCCATTGGAGGAAATGAAGGAGGACTTGGCTAGGGTACGCTGTGGATGGTGCACTGGCACTGGAAGTGGACTGTCACTGTAGACGGATGCCTCGCTGGAAAATCCGGACGCTCCCAGCCACGTGCCGCCCTCTCCCGACGCGCGCCAAATCTGCCGCCTGTAATAGGCGCCAGCAGGTGCGTGGGAAACGTCGGGCGCGTCGGATGGAGCTCAAAGTCGACTGGCCCGCCGTGTCGTCTACCGCGGTCGAGCCTGAGGATAGCCTTGACATTTGACACTGACAGTTGCGGCTTGAACATGTACATATCACTCGCTACGGGGGACACCCTCTCTCTGCCGTCTGGAAAGAGGACCAGTGCCCCGCAACCGTCCTGCTTCATCTGGCACGGCCCGCACGCCGTCTGCTAACTATAGGCGGCCATCTGGGGGTCGCGACTCGTCCTCGAGCCTCGTCCATTGCTCAGTCAACGCAATGCAAACGCATCACCTCCGTCATGTGCAATGTGAGACAACGGTGGATCTGTCTTCACAAGTTGCCTCCCCTCTTCCTAAGCGCTGAGCTCCGTCAACTTTGTTACAGATCCTGCTGTCTTCTAGCTCGCCTAGATGCTAGAACGTATGATCCCCGGGGCTGCCCGCGCCCGCAGCGTTCGCCGCGCGCAAGCAGGCGCGAGCTTCGCTGGGCTCGTCGTCGAAGCCCAGCAGGGCAGACGAAATTTGCGGGTACTCGAGGCGTCTATTGATGGGGCGAGTTGGCCGAAGATCTTGGATGGAGAGACAAGACTAGGCACAGCTGTGCCAATTGTGTGTTCGTCCCTGCAGCGGGCGCTTGGGATAGACGTTGGCTCGTTGCAGCGTCTCGTGGCCGTCACCGTCGTCTTGTTTCCGTCAGAACGCCAGTCCGACTCAGACTTGGCCTCCGCGCTTCCCATTCCGCCCTCAATCGTTCTCCCGCCCAATAGACTTGGGCACTCCCTCCTCCAGCAAACAGCGCCACAGCAAGTCTCACCTCAATATGGCGACCATCATCCCCCCACAACTGCACATCCTCTCCCCTCCTCTCATCCCACGCGCCGTGCCCCCCTTCTCATCCAAGAAGGCCCGTCCCGCACCACTGGCATCCCAGATCTGATTTCCTCTCTCTGGAATCTTTCCAGCCTTCGGCAACCTCTTCTGGCACCCCGCCCTCCAGCCTTCGCCCGCCCGCCCGCCGTCACACCCTGATTTCATATCCGGCTTTTCTCTTCTTCGTCCATCTTTCCCTTCTCGCTCCCTCTCCTCGCGATTTGCCTTTATATACTCCACCCCCGCCGCAGCGCGTGTTACAGCCCCTCCCTTTCCCCCAGGGTCCACCCTCTGCCGTCCTCCTCCTCTGGTCCCTCTCGATTCTCCTCGGCCCACCATGACTGTCCTCGACGCGACGTCCGTTCTGTTCCTCTTTGATAGACAGGATCTGTCTGACAGCCCTTCTCGTCTTTAGTATGGGTCCTCTCCTCATCGGAGTGATCCTCGCTGCTGTGTGAGTCTCTGCTGCTTGAGGCCTTATTCATTAGAGCCACACTGACGTCTTTGTGTGCCTTAGCATGTATGGAGGTGAGCTGAGCATCCGTTTCCGCGCGATTCAGCCGCTAATTCTAGAGCAGTGTCGTGCTCGCAGATGTACTACTATTACACTCGCTATCCGCGCGACCCTTGGCACATCAAGCTGCTCGTGAGTGTATCCGGCGCGGTGTTTGCTGAGCAGTTGGTGACCTTAGTTGAAGGTCACGGCAGTGTGGACAACGGACTCGATCCATCAAGTGCGTAGCTTGCACCTCAGGCACTCTCAGGGAGCTCACCTGTCTCCATTCAGGCATTGATATCACATAGCGGTAAGGCGAGCTCTGAATCGACACGGAATAGGGTATTCATCTTCCGCAGTGTATTGGTATCTCATCACGGAATATGGCAACCCTACCGCCCTCGGGTTGCTCTCCAAGTACGTCTGAGCCTCTTGGGAAAGCTGAATAACGATCGCTGATACCATTCCCTCAGGACGATCATTGTGGAGGTCTTCTTCAACGTATGTCTTGAGCGAGGAAGACCGGCGATGGCTGTTGCTGACTCCCCCTGTCCAGGCATTCACTGGCCTCTTTGTTCAGAGGTAAGCACCCGATCTGGATCCCGCGACGCGAGTTGTGATTTACATTGTGTTTCGCGCACATCAGCTTCTTCGCCGCCCGCGTCTGGAAGCTCAGCGGAAAGAAGCTCTATCTCGTGATCCCCGTTGTAAGTGTCCTTTTGTAAAAACGACTTCTAGTGAAGAGGTAATGTGCTAACAATTTCTGGCAGGCTATCCTGGTCGCTGGCGAGTTCTGTGAGTAGTTATGATGGCGGCCATCGCGCAAGAATTCTGATCAAATTGCGCTTGCTCTCGTTCAATCTGTGCAGCTGTGGCGATGGGTGAGTTCACCTAGATTCGACCATGTTTCTCAGAAAGCTCACTAGGCATCTGTCTGTAGCGTACAGCATCAAGGCGTAAGGATCCAACGCCCTGCCTAGCAATAAGGCACACTCACTGACCGCACATGCCAAATCTCCAGCCTGTACCTCAATACGTTCGTGGACCTCGTTCAAATCAAGGCAAGTCGGCCGTTCCCACACACTCAAATTCGGTGATAAGCTGACGTTGCCCCGCTCGGCGCACAGGGTCTCTCGATCAGCATCAACGCGTTCGCCGCAGCGGGCGACGTCACCATCGCCGCGATCCTTTGCACGATCCTGCATCAGTCGCGCACCGGGTTCTCCAAGTACGTCGAACCGCTCCAAAGCGTGTGTCTGTCTTTCGAAGTGCTAACGGACCCGCACCGCGTACAGGTCCAACACGCTCATCAACAGGCTGGTAAGTCGGCACCGATTCTCTAGGCTCCGTGATGACGGAGCGCGCGTCGCGTTCGGTACCGCTGACCCTCATCTCCGCGCTTCTCCCGCGTACAGATGGTCTTCGCTGTCAACACCGGCTTGCTCACCAGGTACGTTCCCCGCTCCCCCCTCTCCGTCTCCGTCTCCGCGGGAGAAGCGGCGGCAAGGCTAATTTCGGGACCGTGAAACGCTGCAGTGTCTGCGCATGCCTCTCGTTGATCACCATCCTCGCGCTGCCGAACACGTTCGTTTACATCTGCTTCTTCTTCCTCGTCGGCCGCCGTGAGTGCTTCTCTTCCATTCTCTCATGCGGAGGCTGATCATACCCCGTGCAGTGTACTCTAACTCGCTGATGGCGACGCTCAACGCGCGCAAGAGCCTCCGCGAGGGCTCGTCCAACGAGCTCTCCGTCTCGCTCCGCGACATCCAGCCCGCCGCGTCGACGAACCTGTCCAACCTCCCTTACAGCGTGCGTACCCCTCCCTTCCCCCTCCTTTGTGTTGATATGTAATGTTGACGTGCAGCAGATGCAGCGCCGCGGCGCAGAGGGTATCGCGATCCGGATAGACACCACGAAGGAGTCGAAGCACGACGGAGAGGAGGTGCGTTGTCCATATTGTTTGTGATTGGGTGGGTTGGACTGACTGATGGCCTGACGATCAGCATTCGCAGTACGAGAGCTCGGACAAGCGTCCCGTCGAGGTCTAGGATCTCAGCTACATCCTGCGCGAAGGGTCATCGCGATCCCCCCTACCTCGACCCCGGCTTTCTCCTCTTCCTCCTCTTTCTCACCGCCGCCGCCGCAATTTTCTTTCGGGCGCGGTGGGCATCGTTGCGGTGCAGCATACGTCGTATGCTGCTACATTTGTTGGGAGGACGGCCTCTTTGGCAGCGGCGGAGAAAGCACCGCCGTGTAAAATCTAGGATACTGATCCCGCCTCCCTCCCCGTCAGCCCTCACACGCGTCGCAAGGCGTGCTGCAGGAACGGCGATGGAGAAAGGGGAAAATAAGGGGGGGGGTCGACTTTGGCTTATTGATAACTTGCGTTGGATCTTCGGCTTGCTACTACCCTACCGTTCAGTACTTTTTTTGTTTCGCCTCGGCTGGCTGTATGTCTTCTGGATGTGTCTCTCTTGTCGCGCGCGACGCGCGTCGTACCTCGCGCCCCATGCGTTGGTGTTCAATGTTAGAATGTTAGGATTTTGGGTGGCCCTGCGTGGTGGACCTTCACCAGGACGTCGACCCGCTCGAGCTTCAAGCTTTCGGGTTTCAAACGGTGAATTGATCACCGGCGCGCGCAGCTCGTCTTCGTAGTCATACGGTATCTATTCCCTTCTCCTGTGCAGTCACTCGTTGTCTTTCCTCACTCCAGCCAAGCCGCTTGTCGTGGGGACGAGAATCTCGTTACGCCGTGCGCACCTGTCGGGCCTTCAGCTCATCATCACGAACTTCAAACAGGGCATACTCAGAGTCTAGAGACGGGTTACGATGGACGGCGGCCAAGAGATCCCAGTCTCCAAAGACTAACCTCAAGGGAGATACATTCAGGCCGTGACGGTGGGTACCGGTGCGCACTGCGGGTCCGATAAAATCGTGGGCTTCGTAGATTCGCGAACTCGATATGTATCCATCAGTCACCAGTGCAAGTTTGGGCTCCGAGATGGTGGTGCCTTGGGCCCTTGGCCCCTTGCTGACTCCTGAGAACATCAAACTTGAAGATCTTCTCTCGCTTGCACCCCGTCGCTACGTAGGCGAAATGGTTCGCCAGTGGACCGCGGACGTCGTCGAATAACCGGAGGACATCTGCAGCCTGCGGGCGCCACAAAATGCAGGTTCACGAGCTGTTGGGAGATCGCCGCCATGGCCGCCGAGGAGGAAGCTCAGGGTCGGCGAGAAGTCCTGGACGGACAGATTTCGCTAGACTTGAGTATGTAGCTGATCATACATAGGCGTGGCCATGGCCCTGTGTGCAGTGGCTCGTTACGCTGGGCATCGTCGCCGAGATATAGAGCAGTTCGCTACAGGACTATATCCCGGCGAATGATTATATGCGTTCGCGCAAGAACCCACGGAAGTGAAGAGAAGGGGCAGGTGGCCCACGATCTACAGGCGTCGTGGCGTTGGCGCAATTTAGTTTGGAAGTTGAGGAGAAGTCTCGCGGAGGCATTTCTTGGTCTGTGTTACAACATATGACATTCCATTGTTCGGAACGTGTGCGGAATCGGTAGGACAGAACGGCAGAAAGCAAAGATTGAGGAAGCCCGAAGCGGCGAATCAGCAGCGTGGCCAGGCTTTGTGAGCAATGGGCTTTTGAGTTGATTGGTGAATGCCCGCTGTGTACGCAAGTCTTGGGTCGCCAGTAAAACGGCCAACTCAGTCGCTGCTCTCATCGTCCTCCAAATCCATGCTTTCCGCACTGCTTTCACTGTCGGAGTCCTGCTGGCCAGCAGCTTTTGGCCCCGTACCGTTCACCTGTGATGTGCCGTTAGGAGCACCTAGGTGCAGCGAAAAACTTCAGCACTGTGGTACTAGCGAATTTAGGAGCGAAGTCAACATACCTTGGCCAGAGGCTTTACGATCTTCTTGCAGCGTCTTCTGCACAGAGTCTCTCACGCCAGCCAAAAACGTCGGGTTAGACAGTGAAGAGACGTCGGACACCGCACGTTCGACAATAGGATATCTAGTTTCAAGAGGTTTTAGCTCTAAGCAGTTTGTGTCAAGAAGGAGCGGGGGTCGGACCTCTCGAGCTCTTGCATAATCTCCCTGGTCACCGTCGCTTCTGGCATGAATTGGAGCTTGGGGTCCGAAGCTAGCTTTTGTTTCGCAATGTCTTCCACGCGTGCCAGGAAGGCCGGCATGCCTTCCTGCAAGAGGGCGGGGATGAGAGAAGTGAACTCACGCACCGTCCGGATGAAACAGAGACGCACACTCTGCCGGAATTCTTTCAACAACTCCCTTCGGAGACGGTCAAACTCTCCCGACTTCTTGAACCTGAGGGAGACATGTCAGATGCTTTGCGAGGACATCCGGAGGCGCAGAATGTCGCACTCCTCCACGAGCTGGGTAGGGTTCTTGATCGTAGACATTACAAGTAGGTCGATTTGGATACTAGTACAACAGTGAGAAGAAAACAGTCATTCGGAGAGAGCATATACAAGCGAGTCGCCGGATGAATGGCGGGAAGATGAGAGCAGAAGACAAACTGCCGTCCCACGCCGCACGCTCTCAGTCGCGCGATCACGATGCTTGCGGTTCACGCTCTCAGCACTCAACCGCGTTCTGCCTTCCACGTCGCCCAGCAGTGCAGAAAGCATATACAAGAGGTTCCCAGGCTTGCTTTTGGAAATCAACACGTCAGGTAGCGCAGGAGGAAATAGTGCTCTTTGCTTTCCGCCCGCTCAGACGTCTCGCCCGGCTCTTTGCTCCCTCGTCGCACCAAGTTAGCATCCATGGCTTTCCCCCCTCTGAAGAATGATCTACTCCTGCGCGCAGCTCGCGGTAAGGCCTCTATCATTGGGACGTGCACGCGCAACTGATTGTATGGCCCAAGGCGAGGAGACCGAGCGCGCTCCGGTATGGGTGATGCGCCAGGCAGGACGGTATCTTCCAGGCGAGCAGTACTCATATCCCTTCGGAACACACGTATACTGAATTTCTCCGATGCTCAGAGTTCCAAGCGGTCCGCGCGCACCACAGTTTCTTCGAGATCTGTCGCACCCCCGCACTCGCGAAGGAGCTCACCCTGCAGCCCATCCGCCGCTACTCCGGGCTGATCGACGCGGCCATCATCTTCAGCGATATCCTCGTCGTGCCGCAGGCGTTGGGGATGGAAGTCCAGATGAACCCAGGACCCCACTTCCCGGACCCCCTCGTTGTCCCCGCCGACGTGGAAAAGCTCACGAAGAATGTCGATGTCGACAAGGAGCTCGGATACGTTTATGAAGCGATCACGCAGACGCGTCAGGCCTTGAACGGCGAGGTCCCGCTCATCGGCTTCTGCGGCGCGCCGTGGACGCTGTTCTCGTACATGATTGAGGGCGGCGGCACCAAGACGTTCCAAAAATGCAAGACCTGGCTCTTCAAGTACCCCGAAGAGTCTAAGGAGCTCCTCAATAGGATAGCGGACGTTTGCGTCGATTTCCTCGTCGGCCAAGTCAAGGCTGGCGCACAGGCAGGTCCTTTCCACACGTTCCATGTCCCACCCAGTGCTGATCTCCGACACGCAGCTCTTGCAAGTCTTCGACTCGTGGGCAGGCGAGCTTTCTCCGCATCACTTCGAAGAGTTCTCCCTCCCGTCCCTGCAACGCATCTCCTCTGGCGTGCGCACCAAACTCGCCGCCGCGAACATCCCTGTCGTGCCCATGACGCTCTTCCCAAAGGGTGCGAACACCCAGCTCACCGCGCTCGCCGAGCACGCCGGCTACGACGTCATCGGCATCGACTGGTGCATCGAGCCCGCGGCTGCCCGTGCTGCCGTCGGCGACAAGGTCGCGCTCCAAGGCAACATGGACCCGAACTTGCTCTATGGCGGACGCGCGGCGATCGAGAACGAGGTGAAGCGCATGTGTGAGGGATTCAAGGGTGGCAAGGCTCCCAAGGCGTGGATCGCTAACCTCGGCCACGGGATCACGCCTGGTGTGGACCCGGATGATCTGCGCTGGTTCTTCGAGTGCGTACACAAGTACTCGGCGGCGTGAGCATGGCGGTGCTTTTTGAGGGGCCTTGCTAGTTTAGACGAAGCCGTAACAGGATCAGAAGCTCAAAGATTTGCTGTATGAATAGTCCTACTGGCTTACATGAGGTTTCTTGGGAGCTCACGCATATCGGATGTTCCATAGGTAAACAATGCTGATGATTGCTGGATGGTACGCGACAGTGGTGTACAAGATAGTGCGATGAACGTAGATATGCCCATAGACAGTCCTCGTAAATCAGACTAGATCATCTCGTGAGAACATGATAGCGACGACGGAGGAGTGCGGCAGATATAGGAAGAGAGATGGGAATCATAGAGCCTTGAGTAAGTGGAGGTTGTGAGATGGTAGGTAGAGGAGCGATGTGCAAAAGAACGGCGACAGATGCGATTACCAGGCAACGCAAAGGAGAGGAGAAAAGAAGGTGGAAGATTGGGATAAATATTCACAAGGAAAGGAATGTGTGTAGACAATACTTGCTGAAAGTCTCATGGAGATGATTGATGGATGGCTGGAGAAATGGTGTAGGAGAGCGAGGAAGTGAAGAACCAGAAAACGCGTTTGATGGACATCCGGGACCTGCTCGGCGTGTCCAAGACGCGCTCACGCGACGACGTCCGCGGCACTGAAGCTGCTCCGTCGCCGACGGACACTGCGCAGACCTGGCCGTTCGGACTTGGACGCGGGCACGACGACTGACGCCGCGTTGTTTGCTACCCAGGTTCCCGCCGCAGCAAGTGCCGACTTCGCGATGGCAGCCGCGGTCGCCCCAGATTCTTGCACCGAACCCGTAGAATTGTGGTGCGAGCGCTTCTGTCCGACGAGTGTCGGGAGACGCGACGGCGTGGGAGAGCCAGGCTGTCGAGGCCGCAGCGGGCGCGATGTCGTGGGTGGCACAGCGGTTGCCGGGACGGCATCCTTGGAGCCAGTCACAGTACCGCGCGCAGACGTACCATTGGCCAAACGAGGGATTTTGTTCGGGGCCTGGCCGTTCGCCTTCGTGGTCTTCGACGTGCCGAGAACAGCACCGACCTTCTTCACGGCCGCATTGGCTGCTGAGCGCGTCACACGAGTAGGGCGTTGCTCTGAAGCAGGTGCGCGCTGGGAAGCGGTCCTCGCGGAAGCGGGCTTGGTCTTCGTGCGGCGGGTTGCTGCAGGTACCGCACCAAGCGCAGGGAGCACGTCTCCATCCTCTTCGGCATCTGAGTCCGTGGCGACCCTCTTCGCCGCTGGCGTCTTGCGGGGCTGTCCAGGCGGAGCGATGGCGTGAGCCTTGGCTGCGGCAGCTGCCACATGCTTGCTAGGAGTGACTGGAGGCACAGGTATGCTGGACGTCGATGTCATCACGACGGTTGCGGTCGTCGCGTCCGTGAAGACGTCCATGTCCTCGTCCTGTTCAGCCGGAGGAGTGACGGGAGCGATGAGGGCGGTTGCTGCAAGCGTCGAAGCCTGCTGGAGCTTGCGCATCTCGTCAACAGCCGCCCACTTCGTCCACTCTAGCTGTTTGAGATACATGTACTGCTGCTGCGGACCGACGACACTTCCCGGTCGGACGATACGCATGAACGCGATCGCTTCTGTTGCTGTGAAGCCGTACTTCCATATGAGATACGCCCCAATGAGTGTTCCAGTACGTCCCAGACCAGCCTTACACTGTCATGTGGTTTGTTAGCCAAATGGAACTCGGACATCACACCTACTTACGTGAACTGCAACCACGCCGCCCTCTTCTATCACCTCATCGGCCATGTCAATGAACTTCCGTACGATGTCGTCAGTCGGGTTCGTGCCATCGTCGAAGTACAGCTCCACATGGTTGATACCACGTTCCCGGAAGAGCTGAGCATCATACAGTGGGTTGTTGAGCCGCACGACCAGCTTGACGTTCTGTCGCTCAAAGTAGTCCAAGCAATTCTGGAACGGAGTTGGTAGCTTTCGCTGCAGGGCCAGATTGCCGGATTTGGTTGGCGAGTTGGGTGGTACCATATTCTCTTGCTCTCTCTTGTCCTTCTCTCGCTTGATCCATATCGGGTCTACCGGGGACGCGAACGCGATGAAGTTGGGTGTGAGCCAATTCCAGTCCCCGTTCTCCACCTTCTCGTAGTATTCGTAATCCTCGACGTCGAATTCATTCATGTCGCACAGGCCGTTCTGCATAGCCTTGTAGATGCCCCATAGGCAGTCTTGTATGCTCAAGTTGAAGTCTGAGCGTCCGCGACCGGCGTCGCGGAATGGCATGAATTCAATCTCTGCGATAGGGTGGAAAGCTTCCCATGGCGGTCGTTGTTGCACAATCATCTATGGGTTGTGAGCGGGGCCACTGTATTCCCAAAGCACCTGGCAACTTACGACATAGAGCGCCATAAGCAGCGCTGCGTTCGCTTTCTTTCGAGGATCATTGGACGAGTAGAGGACTAGACGATGTGAAGCAATCGCCGGATCCTGAGGGACGGCGTGAGTGAATATAAGGCGTCAGATAGCACAGATGATCGGGCGCACCTGAAGTAGCTCGTGAATCAAGATACACGCCTTGTACACCATGGCCAAGTTGAGCGGACCCCAGTCTTGGAAGAAGGAGAGATAAAGTAGCTGGTCGTCGATTGTGAAGTAGTAGTACTTCGCATCATCATCTGGTGTGGTAGAGGACGATCCTCTCGGCGCTCCACGTATATCTGGTGCGTTGTCAGGGTCCTGAGCAAGGTGATTGAGGACATCTGGCCTCGGAGGCGGATGTGGGAAGGAGGTGAAGTATAGCCTGTAGATTAGCCACCGCGTTAGCACCCTGGGGTGGTCGAGATGAAGCGCAGACGCGAGCCACTGTGACTGACCTCCCGCCGAAATGGCATAGCGGGTCGCAGGGGAAAGGCATGTGAGATAGAGGCCGGGGATGTCGCGAGGGCGGCCTGGATGGATGAGGAGGAGGATGAGAAGGGCCTGTGGCTGTCGAAGGCGAGGAAGAGTCGCGCGACTGACTGAACGGGCCAGTTGAGTTCGTGTAGCAGCCCGTCCCACGTGACCGACACGCGGTCGCCTCCCCTTGCATGCGCGCCGCGCGGGGTTCGCGTCCTTCTTGCGAAGCTCCTCTCCAGGCCATTTGTGCGCTGATGAAAATGGAGCCGTGTGCAGCGTGTACACCGACCGTTGTCTATTCTCGCGTGAAATGAGACTTCGTAGAAGTTCAAACGCGCCTTTGCCGTCTTTATGAACGCTTCGTGGGGTCGCGGTGGATCACTGACTCGCCGCGTTTGTGGCTGACATGATGGGCGCGTCACAAGCGATGGCTCAAGCGTGTTGTGCAGCACGTCCATCCATCATCACACCGCCATACGGACGGCAACTTGGCCGTTCTCCATGGCAAGCCCAATCATGGCTGCGTCAGTATTATCGGCCGGATTAGAGAGCAGCGTGCTCGCGCCTGCCAATTGCAGCGAAGAATGCGTGACGCGTGAGAGCCGCGAGCGCTAACGCGTCTAAGCGCGTCAGTCGGCGGCGGAGACTTGCTCTGCGCTCCCATCCGTGCCGTCTCAAAGTCCGCATTCTCCCTCGTACCACCCAGCGACCGATAGACTCTTTGTGTCTGCCCACAAGGGCTTTGTGACTCATTAAAGGCGACGATGCCGGACAATCAAATCTTCAAGGTGTGATCATCCTCGACTCCCCCCCCCTTCTCCATACTAAACATGATGTCTGTATGCAAACAGGCCACGTACAGTGGCATCCCGGTATACGAGATGTATGCTTTCTGATGCGAACGACGCGCTATGGCGGCTGATAACGCAATGGCAGGATGTGCAAAGGAGTCGCCGTGATGCGCCGACGGTCCGATTCATGGCTCAACGCGACCCAGATCCTGAAGGTGGCTGGCTTCGACAAGCCCCAGCGCACGCGCATACTCGAAAGAGAGGTTCAAAAAGGCGAACACGAGAAGGTACAAGGAGGTTATGGAAAATACCAAGGTGTGCACCACGTCGAATGTTTCGGCTTCATCTAACATGTGCGCCTCTGCCTGAAGGCACTTGGATACCCCTCGAGCGCGGTCTCGCACTCTGCAAGCAATACGGATGCGAAGCGCTCCTACGACCCATCGTTGACTTCCAACCCGAAGCGAAGAGNCCCCCCTTTAGNCCCCCAAACATCTCATCTCCGCTCAGTCATCAAAGGCGAGCATACGTCGTGGTGGTGAGCTAACGGGTGCATCTGTAATCAGCACAAGGTCCTCAAAGCGAGCAGAACAGGACGGCGATGGCTCCGACATTGAGACAGCTTCTGTGCGCGGTTCGGAAGACGGTACCATGACGCCTTCTCCATCCGAAGCCACTACAAGCTCCCGTACGCCTTCTCCGATCCGGAGTAGCCCTGGTCCGCCCGCGTCTACTTCCCATTTTATGGATGAAGACATGCCCTCTCCTTCCCCAGAGCCCAGCCGCAAGCGGAAACACCGACCGGCGGAGGATGAAGAATCTCTTGACGATCCGTACGGCGCGAATGGCTCTAGCCAAGCGGCCTACGGAGGCCAGATTCTCGAGTACTTCATCTCCGACTCTAACCAAATCCCTGAAATCCTCATCAACCCTCCGCCCGACTTCGACCCCAACATCTCAATTGACGAAGATGGTCACACCGCACTGCATTGGGCTAGCGCCATGGGTCGGATCCGAATAGTGAAGCTGCTTCTCACTGCAGGCGCGGACATCTACAGGGTGAACAAAGCCGGTCAGACGGCACTCATGCGGAGTGTCATGTTCGCCAACAACTATGACGTCCGCAAGTTCCCCGAACTCTACGAACTGCTGCATAAGTCCACCCTCAATATCGATAACAGTAATCGTACCGTCTTCCACCACATTGTCGACGTCGCGATGTCGAAAGGGAAGACTCATGCTGCGCGATATTACATGGAGACTGTCTTGCAACGCCTTGCCGACTTCCCCCAGGAACTGGCGGATATAATCAACTTCCAAGACGAAGACGGGGAGACCGCGCTGACGATGGCAGCCCGCTGTCGGAGTAAACGTTTGGTCAAGCTACTGCTAGACCACGGCGCGAACCCCAAGATTGCGAATCGCGACGGCAAGACGACGGAGGACTACATCCTCGAAGACGAGCGGTTCCGATCATCACCCATACTCCCTTCCCGTCCTCTCCCATTCCGTACTGTTGATGGCCCCTCGATCAACGGTACCTCGACATTCCCTTTCCTTCCCTCAACAAGCGACCGACCATCTATACACTACTCCGCTACGGGCCAGAAGGTGGCGACGCGGTGCGTTAGCGACGTCACGATGATGCTCGATAGTCTCGCTGCGTCGTTTGACCAGGAGCTGAAGGAGAAGGACCGTGACCTGACACAGGCCAACGCGCTCCTCAGCAACATCCAGACCGAGATCCTCGAGAGCCAACGAACGGTCGGAAATCTGAAGGCGCAGGCGCAGGGTCTGACAGCCGCACAGCAGTCTGTCGAGCACCTCGAGGGCGAGTTGCGTGCCAAGATGGGCAAGCGCTTCCGGCTGGGATGGGAGAAGTGGGTCAAGGACGAGGAGGACCGCGAGCGCGCCGTCCGGGATGCGTCAGGGGGGCAACTCGTGTCACCAGGCGGTGAGCCCGTGTCGGATCTCCTTGCGCTACACGCAGATATACCCAACGACCCGGAGGAGCTGAGGAAGGAGTGCGAGAAGCTGCGGGAGGAACTTGCTGGACACCGGACGCGGCGGAAAGATATGTTCGACCGACTCGTCAAGTTCCAAGCGGAGGCTGGGACGGGTGGCAGGATGGCGGAGTACCGACGGTTGATCAGTGCTGGCTGCGGCGGTATCTCCCCAGAGGAGGTCGATGGCGTCGTTGGCATGCTGCTTGAGGTGCGTGATTTGTATCAGCAAGAGGGCTTGTGTGCTGATACTGCGACAGACGTTGGAGGCGGAGGAGCCTCCGAGTTCCTCTGCGGCGTGGAATGGGGCGGCACCGACGCGTACTGGCGCTAGTACAGGGTTGCAACCAGCGAGCTAGCTGAGTGTAGCATGCAGAGCTCTGTTGTAGTTTTACTACTCTTATTTTGTATTACTTGGAACGTCTGGGCTTGCTATCGATGTATCTTGTCCGTGCATTTCTTGTGTCTGGTTTCCTCTAAGTACACCCATGGTCACTCATTATCGCCGCAACGCGCTTGCGGCAGAGGACGCGGTCGCGTGGGCGTGTCTGCTTGCTTATATAATAAGCGGGCGCCTGAAATTCTTGGGACAGGGTGTCGCGCTGGACGCTTGTGCGGAACGGTGACTGCTGTAGTGCTTGCTTGCTTGTTGTTCAAGGACGACGGACGTTGCGTAGCAGGGACCCCTCGTACCACGGCACCCCAACCTCTCTGAGTCTCTTCTCTGCTTGACTGCCGTTCTCGGTCGGGATCCTTTGCTACCGCCATGTCCATAACGGCGAAGGAACTGGCCTTCGCGGCCACGACGCAGGCGTTCACGAGGAATCTCCGCCACCTCCTCCCCGTCCCGCGTTTCCTCCTTCGAGGACCGTTCCTCCCCGGGCAGTCGAGGCCCAAGGATACCAAGCTGAAGGACAGGATTAAGTTCTGGAACATCGTCCCCGGCGACTACGTCCGCCTGCGCGGAGACACCAAGGGCACGATCCATGAGGTGCACAAGGTGAACAAGCTCAGCAACAGGGTGATCCTGAAGCGTGAGGTCAACAAGACGGTGAGTTTCTTATGAGAGGGCGGGACAGGCATGAGTAGGACGGGAAGGCTGAATGCGTCGTAGGATCACATGCCAGACCCAAACACGGGAACGAGCTTCTCTGTGCCGTATTCGCAGTGCCAGCTGCTTGTGGGCCGGTATGAGTACCCTCCGGAGGGCGAGTCGACGCAGGCCCAGGTCAAGCCGTACGTATTGAATTTGCTAGTCGTGTCGTTGAAACGGCTCATCCAGCATCGACCAGGGTATTCGCGTCCCGTCTTACCATGTCAAAACCATACTGGTATCCCAAGGGCGGCTACTGGATCTGGCGGCGGTATGCTGTGAACACCACCCCGCGTCTGCCAAACTACTCTGAGAAGACGCACATCTCCATTCGGATCCCTTGGCCAAAGCAGACTGCCGTCAGCAAACCTTCATGTATGTTATCACGAAGCGCTGCTTGACGGTGCGGGGTAACTCACCAATTTGCTAGCGGGTCTCTACGAAACGACTGTGGATGCGGTCAACGAAGTGACTTACACCCCTCCCGCGCTCCCCCCTACCCTCCTCCACCCTGCCCCCAGGATACCGACAGAGCACGAGTACATCACCTCGCTCACCAAGCCCGAAAAGGTCTCGGTCCCGGCGTCCGCACCCGTCGAGGTGCACCTCGCCAAGGAGCTCTCGAACCCGCACAGCCGGGCGAAGAAGCAGGCCCGCTGGCAGGCGTTCCAGGCGCGCCAGAAGGCACTCCTCGAGGAGTTCATCCGCGCCGAGTACGCGAACCTCGACGGGCGCACGCGTGCCGTGGCCCGCGCGGAGGCGACGTGGAAGTGGAAGAACCGCCTCGAGGAGGAGCGCAAGGCCGAGCTCAAGCGTCGCTGGCGCAACCGCGGGGCCGAAGCGCGCCAGGTGCGGACGGCGAAGCGCAAGGCTCGCAAGGCTGCGAAGCGCGACGCGAAGCTGCGCAACCTGGTGCTCGCGGATGCGCCAAACCAGGTCGTGCCTCCGTCCGCAAAGGCCCCTGCGACGTCATAGAGTCTGCGTGGCTACCATTCTTACTGTATCATTCGGCGCCGTCCGCTAGCTGTGGACGTGTGCGAGATAATACACCGTACATTCGTCACTTCTGGACTGGGCTCAAGGACGACGTGCGCTCTTGCACGCTTCTGGGTGCATTTTGGCTCGGATCGCGGCACATTAACGCCAGCGTAGATATGAGGTTCGCTTAGAAATTCGCTCGGGGTCGGTGTGGGAGACACCCGAGGTCTGCGTCAAGCATGTTCATCACATTTCCAACTCGTTCATAGGGGTTCGTTTCATGCATAGCCACTAGGTATGCGGCCTACAGGAGAATCTGCCTCTACACAAGATGGCTCGGACTGCAGTACTGGCCCCCCGCGAGGAACTGTAATGTTTCGTTTACGTTCAGTACTCAACGTCTGAATACTTTCAACGTTCACATCCCATCCACGGAACCGGCACCACTACGAAACTTCGGGACTTCACAGCCTTCAGCCTTCAGTGCACTTCAAACGTGGATAAGGCATTCGCAGAACGGGGCCCGGTCGCCCAGACAAGCTGCTGCATACCGCGAGACACCGAGATTCAGAACCCACATCTTCTCCCGATGATTTACACCATTTGTCGACGGGAGCCTTTCGGGCCACGCGAGATGCAGCCAGCTTCAATCCGATGGTGCGCGTTGGACGGTCATAGCAGATAGAACGTCGTCGCAGCTCGGGTCATATTCGGTGCGGCGAGTGGGCGTTTGCAAAATCGGCGTGGGATGTGGCTACATAGCTGGCCATGGCTTGCGGTGCATGCTGTCTGGTAATCATCGAGCGCGAGCATCGAGAGGTCGACGATAACTGTGACCAAGCTACAGAGCAGTACAGCAATGAGTTCGGTATGGATTGGTCAGCAGATGGGAAGCAAAGCAGCAAAGGGGGAAAGCAAATGAGCGTTGGTGGTGGAGGGGCTGGAATGCTTACTGATCTGAGATACCGAAGATCTAATCATTTTGCTCGTGAGCGTAATGTGCGTAATACTAATAATGTGCCGATCAATCCATCCAGCTCCTTCCCCGCGCGACGACAAGTTGTATAAGTACCAGCGTACTTGAGAATAACGCTCTCCACCCGTCTCCCAAGCGGCTGCTGCTGCGCCCACACCTACTCTCCAACGCGTTCTCTGCGCGCGAGCTGTATCGAGTCTCTCTCCAGGACCACACACGATCGCGAGCTTTGCTCTCCGAGTCTGGCATCTCCTCGAGCTCACGGCACACTGAGCTAGCCCGACGCCCATGTCCGCCAACTCTGAAACGATTACGCTCAACGACCCAAAGCAGGACGTCGAGAAGAACGTGAACGACGCCCCTTCCCATGCGCCTGCCAGTGCGCTCACAAAGGATTCCGAGTCGCCCTCGGACCCCCATCTCGTCCAGCTCGAGCCCGCCGATGACCCTAAATGCCTCAGCTTGTGGCACAAGTGGCTGGCGGTGCTCGCGATCAGCTCTTCGTCCCTCTGCGCGACCTTCGCGTCCTCAGTCGTACGTTCTCTTCTCTATTTCGCATTCCCGCACGGCGCGAAGCGGAGCGCGCGTGCGGGAACGAACTCCAGGCGTTCCGTAACTGACGCGCGCTGGGCGATCACTCACACAGGCATCCTTCACCGAGGCCGGCCTCGCGCGCGACCTACACACGACACATGAAGTGACCATCCTGAGCATCAGCCTGTACGTGTTGGGGCTCGGAATTGGGCCCATGTTCGTAGGGCCGCTCTCTGAGCTCTACGGGCGGAACATCATCTACCGCACCTCGTACGTCCTCTTCTTCGCGTTCACATGGCCAACGGCATTCCCTCCAAATATTGGTGCGTACAAGCAGCCATTCTCTACACTCCATACCTCGCATTCGCAAGTGTACTCATGCGCGCGGGTTTCTAGCGACGTTCCTCGCGTTCCGGTTCATCACCGGGCTCTGTGGGTCTGCGTTCCTGAGCGTAGCTNGGGGGGAGTGTGAGCGACCTGTTCGACAATGCCCATGTCGCAACGTGAGTACTCCG
The DNA here is from genome assembly GCA_029747595.1 of Trametes cubensis. Taxonomy (NCBI): domain Eukaryota; kingdom Fungi; phylum Basidiomycota; class Agaricomycetes; order Polyporales; family Polyporaceae; genus Trametes; species Trametes cubensis. The sequence continues at coordinate 39,257 of JAPEVG010000007.1, forward strand.
CCTTTGCCGACGGAGGGCGCGCGCACTGATCGAGCTTTCTAGTCCCATGGCCGTGTACACCATCTCGCCTTTTATTGGGCCCGTGGTCGGCCCGCTCATCTCAGGGTGAGTGCTGCGAATAGTCGGGTTATATGCGTCGCAAGACGAGAGCTGATTGGATGTTCGTAGATTCATCGTTCAGGTATGTTCATATTGCCTGCGCAGCGGCGCAAGTTTGTTGACCCCGTGAGCAGAATACAGACTGGAGATGGTGCTATCGCGTCCTCTTGATTTGGCAGTTCGCACAGACCGTCTTGCTCTTCACGGTACGCTGGTTGTACTCGGGTTTTGCTAAGCTGAGCTGACTAGAAGCATTCAGTGCGTACCAGAGACGTACGTGCCCGTCATCCTCAAGAAAAAGGCCAGAAAGTGAGTCGGGCCTCCGATGATCTTACCCATCCACTTACGAACCGACAACCGCCTCAGATTGCGCAAAACCACCGGTGACGAGAAATATTACGCACCACTTGAACGCCAAGAACATAGCCTATTCCGCATGATCCTGTTCAGCATATACACCCCGTTCCGTAAGCCGTGGCTCTTCCTAACGCCCTAGGTCTCCTCTCATGGCATTTTCAGAGCTCCTGCTTTTTGACCGCATGGCGCTTGCTTTGGACGTCTGGTACGCATCGTTGTGTATTATACCTGCTCGATCCGCCCTAACTCCGCGAACGTTTAAGGTCTGCGTTGCTCCTCGGTATTCTGTACCTGGCCTTCCAGGCGTTCCCCATAATCTTCGAAGAAGTGCATGGGTTCAATGTCCAAAGCACTGGTCTATCCTTCCTCGGGATCGGCCTTGGAATGGTAGCCGCGCTGAGCACTCAGCCGTACTGGAACGCGTGGGTCTCCTTAAAATCTGCTGATACTGCTTCGTATTGACGCATATCTGCACTAGGCTCTTCCGCCGGAAAGCCGTCAAGCACAATGGCCACCCTCCACCTGAGGTTCGCCTGATCATCGGCCAAGTGGGCGGTATCCTAGCGCCAATTGGTGAGGTTCTTTCTTCCGTGACTGCCTGCGCATTCTTCTATCTGTGTCTGACCAGCGTGGTTTTTGTGCGCGCAGGATTGTTCATCATGGCATTCACGACGTACAAGCAAGTTCACTGGTCGGGGCCCATCATCGGGAGCATCCCCTTCGGCGCGGGAGTGTACTTCATCTACACGGGCGTGTTCACATACTTGGTCACCGCGTATCGACCAATAGCAGCGTCGGCGATGGCGGCGAATAGCGCGATGCGCTCAACGTTTGCAGCGGTGTTCCCGCTGTTCGCGGGCCAGATGTATCATCGACTGGGAACAGTGGGTGCCACGGCGCTCCTCGCCGGCCTCACAACGCTCATGGCGCCGCTTCCGTGAGTACCCGAGTGTTCCTCTACAGCGTGCGAGCGACTGTCTAACATGCCTTTTGGAAGGTTCATCTTCTACAGGATCGGCGCGAGGCTGCGCGCAACGTCGCGGTTCGCTGTGCCTTGAGTTGGTCGTTTCCGCATTTTGCACGGCTTGATTTGTACGCATATACGACTTTTGACGGCTCGATGGGGAGGAGGAGTTGCTGTCATACATACATACCCCTGTTGCTACTGTATTACTGTGCAATCTAATCTCACTAGACGCTTATCGCACAGCTGTTCCGTTTGACGACGCCGCGCCGAATATTCGACGCATTTCCGCACATGTCGAGCGAATAAACATGCTGGCTCCCGGGAGAGCTCGGAATGGTCGGCGATTGCGGCCCCGACGGGCGACCCGGTCACCGGAAGGGACTGAGCGCGCACTCCCATTGGCTCTGAGCGGGCGGCTATCTCTGATGGCTGTTGATTGGCCGGGAAGGACGGAGAGGCGCCGAAGATGTGCGAGACGTTCTGGTCTGTGATTGGCTGGTTGAGTGGTTTGCAGGGGAGGCAGCAAATTTCTGGCCGACGTCAGGCTGCTTGCTCGCGTCAAACGGCGCGAATATAATCTCCCCTCGCCTCCTCCCCGCAACCTTCCCACGCTTCTCTCACCTCTCCACCACCACCGCACTCGTCCTCGTCGTCGCTGCCGCCGCCATGTCCCTCCTCGCTCGCTCTGCTGCCCCCCTTCGCCAGGTCGCCGTCCGCGCGCGTGCGGCCCCCATCCGCTCTATGCACGGCGAGTACAAGGTGCGTCATGCTTCTCTCGTGGGAGGTTTCCCATGACGTGGACGGGCCAGCTGACCACCGCGGCTTGATTGGCTTTTTGAATGGGCTCCCTTCGCAATACAGCACATCCCCTTTAACTACGACAAGAAGGGTGTGTTCGGCCTCAAGGTCGCGTCCTACCTCATCTTCGGCTTCAGCATCCCCTTCGGCGCCGCATGGTACCAGCTGTACGTCTCATGTGTCTTTCCTACCCGACTGTGATATTCAATGCCGATGATGACCGTGTCTTGTAGGAGCAAGTCCAGCGGCTCGTCATAGAGTGCCGCTGTTGTCGCCGTGGTCATACACATACCGTAGACCTAATTTGTACCCCCGCATTGCTATAGAATTTAGATGGACGTGCATTTTGTAGGATCAGCTCAAGCTACTGGTGTGTGGGGACCGTGCTCGGAAGAGAAGACTGCTGCATGCAACTGCATGATGAAGATCTGCTACTACACCTATAACTCTCCCTCCTCGATCGCTTCCATTGCTTCCTCCACTTCTGCTGCCTCGGCCTCCTCGTCTTGCATGACCTCGTCGGACTTGACGGACGGTTGCTGTTGGTGCTGCTTTTTGCTCTCGCCAGAGCCACAGTCGCAAATGCGTGCAAGAAGCTCAGGATCGTTTGTCAATGCGTCCAGTGCCGCGAGCGAGACCTTGCGAGTCGCGATCGCAGCAGACAAGTCCGTTGCGCTCGCAACGACCTGACCATGAATGTGCACTAGCATCATCCATCGCCATCAGCACTCGCCTCTGTCCCTCACTTTCACGACGACGTGCACCCACCTTCCATATGGACAGGCGCGTTCTGGCGGTCTTGGGGGATCTTGATTACCGCGTGCTGCTGACAGCCCTCGGCCTGGAGGAGTTCGAGGAGTGTCACCTTGGGGTTCGCGGAGAGCGTCTGGAGCCGGACGTGCGCGTCCATGAACGGCTTGAACACCGCGTCGAAGAAGCGGCCGACGCCGACCTCGAAGAAGCTGTCGCACACGTACAGCGCGCCGATCACGCTTTCGACGACGTCGGACAGACACTGCGAATCAACTCGTCAGTACGGGGCACCATGGGAGGCTGTTGCATAAAGGAGCGTATTGGGTGAGACTTACTTTGGGCGGCTCCATGGGCAAGTCGAGCCAGTATTGCCCCGGGAGACGGTTCTCTCGCGTCGCGAGCTCGTACTCGCGAGAACGGCGCGCCTCGAGCGCTTCGACGTACTTCGCGATCGCGTTCGCGAGCTGGTCCGAGGCGAGCACGAGGTGTCGGTGCAGTCCTGCATGTACGCAGAACGCGGCAAGGGCCCGGTTCGAGACCATGGCGCCTTTGAGAAGCGTCAGGCCGCCTGGGGACAGGTGCGGGTGCCGCTCGAAGATGTGTCGTGCGACCACTGTATTGTAGAGATGTGTAAGAGCGGCTACGCGAGAAGGATGGTAGCATAGAAGAGACTCACGGAAGTCGAGCACCGCGTCGCCGATGAATTCGAGTCGCTCGTAACTCGCGCCCTCGGTGCCGCCAAACGCAGACCCATGAGTCTACAGAACGTCTGAGTATCCACATGTACGCACACAACAGATACCGGGAGAAAACTCACCAGGGCTTGAGCGAGGAGCGCGGGCCTGCTGAATATCGCCCCGACGATCGTTTGGACCGCCTCGACTGTATCTAGACGCAAATCGACGACGCTCGGGTGCGCATGCTGCGCTGTTGGGTGCTCCGCCGCGATCCGCGCGAAGTCCGTCCACTGCGCGACATTCGGGAGCGGGATCTGCAGGCGCTTGGCGGCGCGTAACGCGACTTCGTGGCCCCCGGAGAGGAACGCGGCGGCGAGGATGGCTTCCACAACGTCCGCGACGATCTGGTCACAACCACAAAGAAAGAGCGGGAGATAGAGTAAGCTAGGATGTCTGTGAGCATGTGTATTGATCAAGGTGACGTACCTTGTCCCCCATCCAGAGCGTGTTCTGCCCGTCCATCTGGCGTTGCTTCTTGCTTCGTTTCTGCTTACCCTTGGCGCCATTGCCCTCCGAACTCTCGGCATCCGCCATTTCGACATCCTCATCGACGTCATCGCCTCCTTTACCGGCTGTATGCGATTGATCTTGTTGCTGCGATTGCGCGCCGGTAGAAGGAGCACCAGGAGTATGCGGCGGCTGCCAGAGCTTGGGGACGAAGCGTTTGTGCTGGATGTATGGGCAGATGCCGACGCGCATCGCGCAGTCGTGCAAAATCTTGTTGCCGATGATGCTTTGCCGCGCGTTGTGCAGTGCACCTTCGCCCGCATTCGGCATCGTCACGTACAAGAAGTTGGACGCAATGACTTTGAGGAAGGCGTCTCCTACATGTATGCATTGGCGTTGTGAGCCCTCTGCGCGGGAGAACAGGGACGGCAGACAAGGCCGAAGGAGGTGGGGCTCACCGAGGAATTCAAGGCGCTCATAGTTCGACTCGGTCCATGCAGCACGCGTAGAGAGCGCGACGAGCAGCTGCTGCTCGTGGATGCTGAGATGGAACAGCTTCGCGTCGAGCTCCTTGACGAGCAGGTAGCTGTCAATCCTTGTCATGATTGACGGGATAAGCCAGAGGGTACGGAACGTGCTACGTATGCTCGCAGCGTCAGTAGAAGTGCCACGGGCTGATGACAAGAGATACAGACCTCGCTGGGATGGTGAACTTGTACGTGAGCTCTGGGATGAGGTCTGTAATCTCGTCAGTCATAAAGCGCTTCTACCTGGATCTCTGTCAAGGGCAAGTACGTACACTTCAACGGGGCCTTGGCTGGGGGCGTTTGTGGGGCTGACATAGGATGCAGGTTATTGAGCACGCCCGGGACCGCAGAGACCTCGATCATAGGCTGCTTTTCGTCTTCTAAGCCCTCGAAGTCTTTTCGTCGCGCTTTGCAGTACTCCAGGAAATTCGGGTATTCCGCTTCGCGCTATGGACACGATGTTAAGCCCCCTCTGCCTCGCATGCAATTTAAATATACCAAAGCTACGTACCGGGCTGTCATCCACCTTGCTAAGGGGTGTCAGGTCGTGCCGCACCTTCACCAGGAAGTGACGCATCGTGAATTCGACGTTGCGGTCCTGTACGACCGCGTCCCGCGCGCTATCGTCCAACGACGTCAGGTTGCTCCAAAGCGGGACCGCGAAGTAGTCCGCAGTCAACTGCACGCTGTCCCACGGAATGTGTTCCCCGACGCGTAGCTGGGGGCCCAGGAAGCCTGGCGCGCCGGAGAGTGGCTGCCATGACGGCGCGAGGGGGGCGAAGAAGCACAACAGACTTTCCGCGCGGCAGTCGAAGGGCTTGTTGGTGAGCGAGCGGACGACGCGGTTCGTGTACCCGCGGAGTGCTTGGAGCTGAACGGGGCTGATTTGGAAGGGCACGCCCTTGTAGAAGTGCGCAGTCGCCCGAGCTCCGGCGAAGAAGAGCAGGAAGTTGGGAATCTGTGGAAGGGGCGCGCGGGTGAGGATGACGACAGGCGCGTGCGACTCCCCGGCCAGACTATCTGGTACGACGACAGTGGGGTACAGCGTCGAGACTGGGTACTTGGGCGAGTTGGCCCAGAAGTCGGGGGATTTGCGTGGGTAGCCGTGGGTCCCTGTGGAGGTGTTCGCTGTTTGCACTTCTTGCAGGCTGCCACCGGCCGGAGAGTGCGGGTCATCAGAGCACCATGGGAGCTGGGGGAAGTGTCGATAGTCCATATAGCCAAGCCGTATGCACTCTTGGCAAGCGCGGTACAGGGCTTCCCGTTTTGCCTGTATCTTCGTAGCGCAGAACGGCCCAACTACATCCGGGATACCGGTGCTCTTAGGAGGCGTTACGGTACAGCGATATCTTCCATTGACGTTGCCACTGTCGATTTCTTCAAGGGTGATTGACGAGGTCCCTTGGTTCCACACCGCTTGCTGCTCAAAGGTGGCAACGAAGCGGTAGAAGGCAGCTTCCGCATCTGGCTTGTGCAGACGCGCACTAGTCACCGGATCAAGGATGTATTCCCGGTGCTCACCCTCATCTTCGTCGTTGAAACGTGGGTCCAAGCTCGTATAAAGAGTTTTTGGAGGGATGGCGTTGTTTTCGCCTTGAGCAAAACCGGCGATCCAGCCCCGCAAGTCTGCGTCTACGGTCTCAACGTGATTCAGCATTCGCCTCTGCTCGTTGTTGCCCCGTTCAACCATGTGGATCAGATGGCTATGTCTGCCCTTGCTTCGGGCGTGGAAATACGCGTACGTCAAGTGGTCCTCAAAGAGGTCGTAGCTGATTGTTGTCATCGGTCAGTTTGACCGCAGAATTGCGTCGGGAGGAGATCGTACCTAATGATTGCAGAAGCCTGCGGGATCTCGACATCCTCGTTGCATCGAGTCAATACCAACAGATTGTGCCTTCCTTCTTCAAACGCACGACATAGCTCCAGCTGTATGCATGGTCAGATCTGCCTACCTCATTGTACAATCGTAGGGCCTCACTTCGTGATTGGCCTCGTGAGATTCGCCAAGATAGAACGCTAAAGGCCGGATGAAAGGCAGCCCCGCGTGCGGTGAACTGAGAAGTTCCGCAAGTATTCGCGCAACTCCTCTGTCTCTGCCTGGTAAATAATATCAAATTGTTGACTGGACAAAAAAATCTCGCTGGCGCATGAAACTTACTGAAAACGATGCCCCGAAAGCCGGGACCCTGCTCCTCGTAGGCCGACAGAATCTCCAAAAGTCTCGCCAGTTTAGGTGACACATTACACGCAGATGAGCTGCGAGACGCCACCAGAGTTCTGTTCGGCAAGCAGCCCCGTAGTTGGCTGAGTTTTTGTCGTACAGCATCCACATCTTCAGCCGTCGTTGAGCCGCACAGTTCATCCAGCACGTGTCTCCAGTACAGGTCAACGGCAAGCAATCCGAGTTCGTGCAGCACGCGGCGGGCTGTCCGGAAGTGCTTGGTACGCAGAAGCAAGCTACCAGGATCGACGTCGCGGACCTTCGAGTTCAGCTCAGAATCAGATTCTTGGGGAATATACTTGTCGTATTCAACCACAACTTCGAGAGGACCATACCAGGAGTTGGCGGCTTTTGTGGCGAGGAAGAACGACTGAGCTCGGAAAGCAATCTCAAGCCTAGTCAAGTCCAATGAAGCCCAACGTTCGGGAGCGCTAGTCACTGTGGCGAATACTCGAGGACCATCCAGAATCCTTGCGTAGAAGTCGGTCATGATGCGTAGGATTGGGTGAGAGATGTTCATCAATATGATACGTTGTGCATCACTGATGACGATGAGGTGGGCTTGCGACAACTTGACATTCCCGTCCATGAGGGAATCCAGCAGCATCTGCGAGCAGAGTAATGAATCGATTGATCGTGCATGTGCGGGATATAGGCGTACTGCGACTTACATTAGCAGGAACGACGACGATGTCGTTGTATAGGACGCTTGGCCATTGATTGATATTGGACGTGTGTAGGGCCACAGTGTACGCGCCCACCGTAAAGTCATCGTTTTCCAATTCTGCAGTGTATTCCTCTACTGAGGCGTTGTCACTGAGGAATTACATCAGTAAGTTGGGAAAATGTGCTAGTAGTTGTGAATGGCGAGCGTACTCGACGATGAAGAGCACAAAACGGTGGCTCTGCGCTCCATCGGCGGATCTGGTCGATTTTTGTTCGACGACACGTTGACCGATGAGCGAGCGCAAGAACTTGAGCTTCTCTATGCACCGTTCAATTTAAGCATTATGACGTCGAGAGTGCCATTCATACCGACATGACTCTCGACCACCGCAATCACTGCACAACGAGCATATTCATCAGTATCCTGCATTGGGTTTCGTATGAAAATCCTTGCCATTGGTTTGATCCAGTTGAGCTGAGATGCTTTCGGCGGACAATGCTGGGCGCGGTAGGTCGGCCATACCGGTAATGCTGGCTAGGGCAGCTTGAAGGGTACAATATAGTACGTCAAGTGCCAGTCGGTTCGTCCTCAGCAGCTAGTACGTCAGCCGACCCTTACGACAAGATGTGTTGTGTTATTACAACCGATGGTCCGAGTCGGAGCAGAGTATCACGGCTCACAATCTCAGACGCGATCGACTTTGACGAGGCTCCGCGACCTGCAGCTCAGCAGCAGCTGGCAGCTTAGTATATCTAGCAAGTTATTGCTGAGATTAGTCGTCCTCGTACAGAAACACCGGCGTCAGACGAGCGTCTATTGTGACTGGAACTCCGCCTCAACTGCCAATCGACCCTCGCGAGCTCGTTGACCAGGGTCAGGTTGGCAATGAACTTGGCTGGTACGTACATACTGCAATCAGTCCCCTCCGCTGTGATTTATATATCAGCTAACGTGTTGGTAAAGGTTGACGTTGTATGTCCAGGTTGAATTTGTATCAGCCACTACCCTCGTCGTTCAAGGCGCAAATGAAAGTACTGGTATCTATATTGTCTAAAACCTGTCGTGGTTGATCATGCTTCGCGACCCTGATGGACTCGACTGATAAGACGGCGATCTGGAAGTCTCAGGGTTGCCGTTGAGACTCAGCGTCGCCCAGCCTCTCCGACTGAAAGGCTCTGACTACTCTGACTAGGGCCTCAAGTCAGCTCAGGCTTCCCTCGCCCCAACTTGGACACACGTACAAGTAGTCGCAAACCCGACCTTGTTAGCATGCCAACCCCAGGTAGGCTGCATAGTTATTGGCGTGTCAATTCTTTCACTAACGGCGCTGTATCCAAACTGCAGCTCCAGCGGGTTTGCGCCCAATTCACTACAATGCCGACAATGCGAGGTGTTGCGCTCTTGAACTAACGGATGCTCTTGAGGAGCGCGTGAAGGCACTCCTACCGGAGGATAGCTTACGCAAAGAGTCTTTCGACGAGAGCATAGCTGAGTAAGTTCGGAAATGTGAGCTTCCTCACGACTGCGCACTTCGTGACTTATGTATTTGCATCTAGCTTACGAAACAAGGCCGATACACCAAAGACCATGATCGTCTTCTGTGGCGGTGAGGACTTGGTATCTCTGCACTATCATATCCTATCCATTAACCATTCGCGACAGCAACGGGCGCGGGTAAATCATCCTTGATAAATGCACTTCTGGGACGTACGTTTTCTCGATTTTGACCTACCCCACATTCCGGCCTCACTCATGGAATGTTTTTAGAAGACATCGTTCCGACGAGTTGCATGAAAGGTCCGTGCCCAGTGCCGGCGTTGATGATCTTATTCTAACCCCCATTACATGTCTCAGCATGCACATCATTGATCACTCAGATCGCCTACAACGTTCGAAATGAATACGAAGCAGAAGTCGAGTTCATGTCCAAAGATGACTGGGCTGCTGAGGCCCGACTCCTGTTGGAAGACGTGCGCGACACCACCGGTGAGGACGTTGCCGAAGAAGTGGAATCAGCTAGACACAAGGTAAATGACCGATGAAGTGACAATTATGTCTGCTGAACAGTGAGAATAGGTTATGGCTGTATACCCCACGCTTCGTCGGGAGGATCTGTCAAGCATGACTGTTGACCAAGTCATCGCGCACGAATCTGGTGAGAATTGCAGCTGAAATACCTTGAAACGCTTGCTCATTCATCTCAGAGGTGTCTGTCTTACTGGGGAACAAAGTCACGATCATCAAGAAGGATATATCTGACTTTTCGCTCGACTTAGCGCGTTACATAGAGAGCCAAGATGGGCTGATCAATGGTCCTGTTGATCGGATGAACTCAGTGGCTCCCGCATATTGGCCACTCATCCGCCAGATCCGGATCCTCACGAATTCTCCTCTGCTCAAATGCGGCGCTGTGCTTGTGGACTTACCCGGTCTGGGCGGTAGTAACCCAGCGCGAAACCGGGTTACTCAAGGGTTCGTGTCAAAGGCTGATAGATTTTTCTTGGTAGCTCCCATCACCCGAGCGGTCGATGACAAGATGGCACGCGGTAAGTGCGCATTATTTCTGTGATTTCTACAAGTTCTATCAACGTGTTCATAACGGACGCGATGTTGATGTTTAAACAGATCTTCGTGACGAGGTATTCAAGAGCCAGTTGCAGATGAGTGAGTAGAGTCATGATATGCATAACCCGAGCTCACCAATCATACATTCACTACTCGCGCGATCCAGATGGCAAGTATGTACCCGTGGATTTCGCCTTCGACCCGCATCAGCTCAGATGGCTGCTTACAGATATCACCGAGACGCGATTACCTTCATCGGCAAGTGCGTGTATCGCCCTAAATTATCACAATCCTCACACAACCCCACGCCTCCACGGATAGCCACTAAATGCGACGAGATATCCTGCAAGGAAGTCATCAAGAGCCTTAAGCTCCTTCGGGATCCCCGCTTGATTCAGATTGAGTCAGATCTAGAGGCTTCTAAGCACGACCTGAGCTTTCATCAAGATCGCAAACTCACTCTGGAAGGACTGAAGACAGGTATGACACAGACCACTCTAAATCTCGATTGTTTCTCTCATCGGGTTCTCATCGGCCACGCAAGACCTTGAGGGTCGTCTTACCTCTCTTCTAAGTGATCACACGCCACAAGCACAGCCGCCCTCCTTGCAATTCGAACAACAGCATGAGAGCGAGCCCGGTGTCCGAACCAAGGTTGTTTCGGATGAGCGCCCCCCGTCGCCGGCTAGGAATCAAACCGTCGTAGACGATGTCCACGATACCTTGAAACGCAACCGCGAGGCCCAATCTGATGCTGATGACCCTCGTGCAACGAAGCTGCAGAAGCTCTCTGACTCTGATGAAGCTGTATGTCTACCCATGGAACTGAATGATAGTGCACGCCGGCGCTATTGCTCACATCATATCAGGTCGTACCAGCGAGCCCCTCAGGCACGCAACTCTACCAGGCTGGGAGTGCCAGCGAGGTTCATTCCCAGGTGAGAACGTCTGAATACTACATAAGCGCTGCAGCTCACGGGGAATTCTTAGCTTGTAGGAATACAACGAGACCTATATCAAGTCGCAAATGCCATCCAAGCTGCTATAGACCGAAGGAGCTCCGCAGAAAGAGAGAAAATACTATTTTGTACACTCCGACGCTCCGAGGTACGCAGGCAAAAGCAAAGCCGCGCTAGCTTCATTATAACCTAGAGTCGGTCTGTGACTGCCAACTAACATTATTCTTCCTTTTAGTGGTCAAAGGCCAAGTTACGAGCGCAGTTTCGCGCGGAGATGAATGAGAACAATGGTACGGACGGCATTGATGACGCTTTCACTTCGCCGTTGACACTCAGAACAACCGGTGTCAGATGCCGATCCCCAGCCAGATGCAACAGTTGACAACGGAGGTACGTCCATCGGCGAGGAATTCTGCGACGCATCGTTTCGTCATGCTGACTTGGATGTATCCAAATGCATCGCAGGCACCACTGACCTGCAAGTTTTCACGGTAGCTGCTCGACCTTTCATGGAGATTCAAGGTTGGACCTTGTCAATTTGTACGAATGACCGTTGAGCTGATTCATGGGAATAGAACAAGCAGGCTCGAGTCCGATGCAATCTCCATTTAGGGCATCTGATACGGAGATTCCGAAACTCCATGAATGGGTCGAAATGGTCACCCTTGCAGCTCGTGAAGAAGCCGCTGCAAAGATGCTCATTCGTCTGAAGGGCTTTGCTCGCACCGTCCGCGGATGGGTTGAAGGTACTCCGGGTGTCACATCGAAAGACCGCAAACGGCTGCAAGCACAGTGGCGCTCCCAACTGAGCGATCATGTTATTGAAGAGCATTCTGAGGGGAATGAGAGCGACGCAGAATCTGCTGAGGATGATGAGGAACGTGCCGAGAATGACGAGACTGGGGATGATGAGGATGACGAGGATACCCGCGAACAGGAACAGCCAGACCTCCCGCAGGCTCAGCTTAAACGCTATAGTCAGACCCCTGACGCCGTTGTCCCGACACTCCTCACAGCCAGTCTTCTCTTCTCCTACGGAAGACATACTCTCTGACCGCTTCTAAACAGGCTTTTCATCCAATTGTTGAGGACATCACTATCGAGCTGTCGGAGAGATTCGAACAGGAACTACGTGACAAGTGGCGAAACAGCGCTGAGCAGGTGGGGGTCTCTGCCTCCGAGAGGTTCCGATTCACACAAGCTGATCGTGTTCACTAGGCATCGTCCAAACTAGTCAAAGCGTCACAGTCCTTCGTATCCTCGAAAAGGATGGTATGGCAGACATACAGAGCCAGTGAGTGCGAACGTACTCTTCACGCTTCGTGGCCTCACGTTCTGCTTTAAGCACTACGTCGGAATGGTGTATTCAAGCATGACCTGAATGCGGCATTGGCATTACCATTGACGAAGCGTATTGCCCGCGCTTGGACGAATGTCTTCAAGACGAAGTCATTGAAGAGGCTGAAGAGTAAAATTGCTCCAGAGATCAAGACTGTGCTTGACGCAGTCGTCGCTTCGACGCCGAAGTACTTGCGACCGCGAGCGGAACAATTAGCTGTCGAGACTCTGCAGGCAGCTCGGCGCAGATTACAGGACGTTCAGGAGTCCATTCAGGTTGCCCTTGAGAATAAGCAGAGGGAAGTCAGTGGGGCGCTGAGCCCCACCATACAGAGGCGGCTCATGGAGGGCTACAAGGAGGCATGTAACGTCGAGAAGGGGGAGGGCTATTTCACACGCCAGCAGGTATGAGTGTTTGGATGCAGACAAGACTGCGTCCGTGTTGACTTATCATATGACCTGTTCGCACTTTCAGACGATCTTCAATGACTACCTTGAGAGCAAGAAAGCGACCCTTTTTATCGATACTGCCCACATCGTCGAGAGATATCTAGAAGAGGCCGCGGAAGCCGCGCGCGTGGCCCTCTACAAGGCTCTCGAAAAGATAGCCAAGGAGGTAAGTTCTCCGTATTCAGACTTGTGCGCGTCCACTGACCTCGCTGTTGCAGGTCGAAGTAGAAATATCCATCCTTTGGGAGGACTGTCCGGTGAGAGATGATGACGACGTGAAGGCCGGGCTCCTCTCGGAGATCACAGAGGAGGTTGACCGATGGCTTGCAGCCAAGGATGCGTCAGACAAGACCGCGCGGCGTCCACAACTGTGATTGCTGGTGCCTCAGCAGCTCAGGCCTCAGGTTCCATCGGCGGTAGCACCTGCTTCGTTGTATTCCCTCAGCACTCGTTTTTCCATGTGAGAAAATTATAAGAGGGTAATGTAGATCAATGTTGGCCTCATCCACACCTCCACTGCTATGCTTCTACTGCTGTGCTAGTACGTCCTCCAGCATCTCGTCGCGATGGCGCTCCTGCAGAGCCCTGATGAAGTCCTGTAATCCTTCTCCATCCATCACCGACGCGAGATTCTTCAATGACATCCCCAGCCTATGATCTGTCACTCGATCCTACAGCGAGTTTCGATCAACATTGTACACATTGGGCGCAGCCGAAACGAAAGTATCCTACCTGAGCATAGTTGTATGTCCTGATCTTCTCGCTGCGGTCTGCGCTGCGTACGAGACTTCGTCTAAGATCTCGGCGTTCCAACATCTCTTGGTTCAGTTTCAGGTCCATGAGACGCGCGCGGAGAATTTGGAACGCTCGTCGACGGTTCTGTGATCATGAGTGAGTACGGCGGCGTGTCATTTCATCCTGAGCGTGCGCACCTGATGTTGACTCCGCTCATCTTGCATCGAGACTGTGATACCGGTGGGTATGTGCGTTAACCGTACTGCAGACTCGGTTTTATTGACGTGCTGCGAGGAACTAATGAGTTTCTGCCGCTTCGTCGCAGAACATGTATGGCTTGCTACCTACCTGTCCGCCGGCTCCTCTTGAACGCATGACTTCCAGCTTGATATCGCTCATCTTAAACAAATCGTCCTCTGACGATGTTGATTCGGCCTCTTCGGTGAGGGGTAAAACCTAAAGGCGGCTTTAGAGGAGCATTCACGACCGCTGAAGCTACAACGCACCATAACGCTGACAGTACTAGTGTGTACCCGTCCATTTGCTTCTGTGGCGGGGACTCGCTGTACACGATGTACACCGCTTTCCCACCGCAGAGCATCATATGCCCCCTGTCCTTTCACCTCCATGATGGCGTCTTTCATACCGCCGGCTTCTAAGATGTTACTGCTGATCAGGCTGACGTCCCACCCCATTTCTTGGGCCGCGCGAGTGTACATCCGGACTAGGTCGGCCGTGAAGAGGGCAGACTCGGACCCTCCGACACCCGCTCGCAACTCAATTATCGCAGAGAGCTTAGCGGTTTGTGAAGGCGGGACGAGGAGGGAGGGAAAAGTGTCCTCGACCAGCGTATTAATGCTTTCGGACAGCGTGGCGTACTCTTCTTCTGCCATACTTCGCATGGTTGGGTCTGGATCGTTGAGTAGAGCCGTGGTCTCTTGTAGAGACTACTGCAAGACATGCGGTCAGAATACGAGCCAAAATACTCTGGTTATACGGACCTCTTTGGCACGATTCCATTCTGTCCAAGCCTCTTGTAGAGGCTCGAGTTCTCTGATTTTCCTGACACGCCGGATATCCTCCTCCGAAAGGGCCTCCCCGGAGAGCTACACGACAGATTGAGTAAACTATACGCCACAAAGTCCTTGATTACTGCACCTCTGACTCTAGTTTCCGGCGTTCCTCGACCTTCCTCTTGACATACTGCACTATAGGCGCATCCTGTATCCCTGACGATGAGCCCGCCTGTGACTGCGCCTGCGCTAGGACCGTTCTACAAGTATAAAAGCTTCTTGAAGGTCTTGCCTGCTTGAGCGCGTGAAGTCTAGCAATGGACCGAAGCATAGAGATATGACTATGGTGGCGGAGGACAGCTACCGGAGCCAGGTGGCTTGGACTTTTTCCGATATTTCGGATCGACGCACCGGCGCGCTTGTCCAGGCGCTTGCTGTGTAGCTCTCGCAGTCGTCTTGGCTGTTGAGTTCGAGCGTTGACCAGAATGACACAGCCTGGCGACATATTCTTGCGCTTGACATATCGTTTCCACCTCTAGGTCATATACTAGTCTGCTGCGCTGCATGCTGTGTCTCTCGAAGCAAGCAGTACGCTGAGGAGGCGATACCCGCCAGGCCCCATATATACGCCGCCGTTCAGGTGCCCCAGCATTCACTGTCTCGACCATATACCCCCTACGTTACTCGACATGTTCAACAACGCGCCAATGATAAATCAAATCGCTGCCAAGGACTTTGAGGACGAGTCTTCGTCTCGACCTGCTTCTCCGAGTGGGCCCCCTCGTGAGCGTTCGCCATCGGATCCATGCATGCCTGCGCGATTGCCTTCTTCCGGTGAGTAGCGCATCGATTCTGCATGCCCATTCACCGACGTATACGTTAAGGATTTCTACAGCGTGAGGCAGAGCGAATGGCGCCAAAGGCTGTGGAGGCTGAGCTGGAGCGCATCCGCAAGTCGTTGGAGATCCCTCCGCCACCGAGTCCGAAGGAAACAGAAGGGGAAAACTCCCAACCAAACTCACCCACCGCCAGCCCTAGGTCGAAGCGCAAGTCTTTCCTGGACGTACTGCCTTCCGCGTTCCAGGCAGCAAAAGCGTTGCGGACGGCGTCTCAGAGTGGTGGGAGTAGACCTTGGAAGGCGCCCGAAGTAAGCTTGCGCACTACCATCTCTACATCATAGGGCTAACATTGGCCATAGCCTTACGAAATCCTTCGCGCTATTGAGCGAAGGGATGTTATGTTTCTCATGGAGGTTCGGGATCGCTCGTTTCAGGTCAGTTCACCCTATGGTGAATTGGAACATACACTCACGCGACCTCTGGTAGAGTTTGGTACAAAAGACTGGAGACGTCACCCCATTGATACACGCTATGCGGATTGAACACACGGACATGGCTATCGTCCTGCTGGGAGCTTTCTCACGGTATATCAACAACCTACAGGATGAGGACTTGGAGAAAGCCGAGACCAAGAAGCTACTCAAGATCCTGCGTAAGCGATGCTCGTACACCGACTTCTCACTCTGATGCTGATGGGTGCTCCGGCAGGAATCAACCTCAAAATTGCCATTGATTATGGGCTGCAAAAGCAACAGAAGGACCTCATGGCCTCCTTTTTGCAGACACTAATCATGAGCGAGGGTGACTCGTGGATACTACTTCAGACGGCCGACGTAGCAGTTGCCTTGCGCCAAGGAACGGAGGGAAAGCCCGTACACAACGCCGAAGCTGCTGTGCGAAGTTTCGCCACGAAGAGCCTCGGCCAAGCTGATTTCATCGCATCTCTCGAAGACTAGTGAGTATTTCGCGCCCTCACACAACTAGGTGTCCTCCTGACTCCGTTCACATTTGACATCAGCATTGCTAACGCAACTGCCGACCTGGTCATGATGGCTGCGTGGTCTCTCGTCTTGCAAGTCGTGAAGGGCGAGCCACTTCCAGTACGTTATACTTCACACGATTGTGTACTCCTCGATTGAGCTAATCCTCAATAGACGTATTACTTCGCGAGAGACGACCGAGTATACAGAGCGTTTGTCGATCGTCTAGAGAAGCACAAGGAAGCTATCCAGACGAGAGTTGGGCGTCGCCTACGTTGGCAATTGAGAGTGCTGGAATTGAAACTAGAAGGACGAAATAGGACTTATCGGGTACGTTGTTCGCTCTTATACGTGTCACCTATCTAGTAGCTCAATCGGTCCTGTAGAGTAAAGTCGAGCTACTGGCTAAGGAGCTTGATGAGGGAGAGGGCATCTGAACCCTTCGGACATCTTACGGTTATGACATACCAGTGACTTGTATACTAATTTGTATCAACAGACTTGCGTCTCCGATCATTCGCAGCTTAATTCCTCCCCCATTCCACAGGTTGTCCCAGTTCGTATGGCTAGAGAACTTCAAATTGCTCATACAAGGTGCCCTACGGGTCAAAGTCCACACCCGCATAGTGGCGTATTATTGAGCATATAGCAAACACGATCGCGGGAGGGACTGACCTTCTCGCGAGCGTCTTGGCTTCTCAGAAGCCTCCAAAGCTCGTATAAGGTGCCACACGTGTACAAGCATACAGCACGAAGGCGGCGTATTATCGAGCAGACAATCATATCTAATATATGGTGTCCGTAGCCAGTATTGATGTAGCCCCTTGGATCAATGATATGTAATAAATGGACGAGGTGCAATCACAAGGCGGGTCAGAGTGTCAGCTTGAACCCCTTGTACCAGGTATACGTGGCGGTGACGATGAGACTCAGGACCGCAGGGCCGAGATCCAATTGCACCACGGTGTAGATCCAAGCTGTGGCAATCGGCGGGCTCTGAGAGTGGCAAATCGTGAATATGTTGATACTTTCAATTACGGGAATACTCGCCTGCCGCATAACCGTCAGCCAGTTGCCACGGTTCAACAACCAGACCATCCGCGTTCCACAGATGCAAGAGAGCCAGAAAAAGGCTATTTGCACTCGTCTATCTGTCTTGTATCGGTTCGCTGGTAGGTTGGCCGTGAGCAGAACGCTCTACGCTACATACCCCAATGGCGAGACCTACTGTAGAACACAAAAACCATGATAACTGGTGCATCGTTCGTGCGTGAGCATTCTCGCGAGAAGGCGTATAGATGCACGTACTTGGCACTCCAGGCAACATTCGATCGCGTAGGGCATCATAGGATGGTTTCCGCCCATACTGATAGTGTACCAAGCTACCTCAGGGAGTCAGCTATGCTCGAGGTTCCAAATACGGAGCGTTCTAAGCGTACATTTCCATGAGCAGCAACATGAAGGACATGGGGATTGCGAGATACAATGCGCGAAATATCTCGTCTGCTAATGGAGATATTTCGTAGTCCCCCTCTTCATTTTCCTCCGTTTGCCCTTTGGGGGTTGTTGAAGGTATTTGCTCCAGAATACCTGATTGTTTGATGATGCGCCATTGCTCCTCTTCTGGGATATCCATCGCAGTGGTCTTGCTGGCAGCTGATGCCGCGGCTTGTTGACGAGCGCGCACATCCTTGCGGTTCTTGCCCATGTCTCAAGTAGATTTAAACGCAGTAAGTGCAAGTCGCAGTGCAGTAGCCTTGAGGTGAGGACCAAGTCGTAGTAGCTTGAGCCGCGTTAGGCACCGAGGCAGCAGCGTCGCAGCACGTCGGCGCGCTCTGCCGTAGTACTAGATCTCGATCGCCGATCGAGACCCTAACCCTATGCAGCAGAAAGTCTCACTGCACGGCGACCTCGAATTATTGAGGTTTTGCTCGTAGTTCAAACACCTTAGCTTTGCGACTTTCACTCGGTTACACATAGCTGCTCTCGGGCCGTCTCAAGAACCTCCGTGGTGCTTGAAGTCCATTACGCTCGCGCTGAAACGGAACGTCATGTCAAGTGAAGATCTCTTGAAGCTCTTGGAGGCGCACGGTCAACAATTCCTCCAGTCCTTTGATACCCCCGTTGTCATTGGGAAGCGCAAGGACGCTGTGCAATCAAGGTCTGGGCGGAAACAGAAGAAGTTGAAGAAGGCGCAAGAGCAGGAGGTCGCCGAAGAGGAGTGGACGGGCATCGGCCAGAGTCCAAGCGATGAGGACGAGAATCTTAGTGGGAGTGACGATTCTCTATCATCTGGAGACGACGATGAAGGCGAGGGAGAAGATATTGGTATGTGATCAGCTACATGCAGCAAATTCGTGGCCTCTCATTTGCCCAATAGAGGATGACGACTTCCGGTATGATTCACAAGCTCAAGGCGCGCAGAAGCCACAGACGAAACAACCAGACGTCGTTGTGTTTTCGGAAGTGGGGACATCAACAGTGATTCCTAAGAAAATGAAGTCAGGTTTCATGGTGGGTGAGCGTTGTACGCGCATAGTTGAGGCGGTACGCTGACTTTATGTCGCATCTCCCAGTCCTCTAAAGTCTCGAAATTGACGGAAGACGTTGTACGATCGACCAAGAAGAGCAGTAGTTCGGATGACGAGGATGATGACCTGTATGTCTCTACGTCGTACAGTGCTGCATGGACTCTAACCCATGTGTATGACAGAACGAATGCCCAAAACGACGCTCTACTCCATCGACTCGTACATACCCAGCTTCTGTCAGGATCATTAAACCCTGACCTGAACCTCAAGCCCGCGCAGCGGAAAAAAGCGCTCGAAGGCCGTGTTCTCGAGGCGGCGGGCAAGGCAAAGCTTGGGAAGGGCGAGGCAATCGTCCGGCAGGCGGAGCGCAATCGCGCTGCGAAGCGTGTCCGGGACGGTCTCATGGAGAAGCAAAAGGAGAGACACGAGAAGAAGGTGGAAGAGGTGGGTACAGAGCATCTCTTGTGTACGCAGTCTGGCGACTCACTCCACGCGTTCTATAGGCGAAGCAACTGGGGAACTACCACCCGACGCTGAAGGCTCTGTATGACGCGGAGGCGGCGGGACTCGCTAAGCCTAAGAGTAAGAAACGAGAGAAGGGCCTTAAAATGGGCGTGGGTTCCTTCAAGGACGGTATTCTTCGCCTCAACAAAAGGGACGTCAGTGCGGTGGTGGGTCGCGGCGGGTCGGGCCGAGGAAGAGGTCGAGGAAGAGGAAGAGGGGGTGGAAGAGGTAGCAAGCGATGATCTTCTCCATTTCCATCGTATGGCTTTCTTTCTCGAGGATCATATGATGATTCGGCATTGCATAGGGCATACATGAGTACATAAGTCATAGGTTACATGATGTACGAAGACACTGTCCGTCCACTGTCCGCCAGCAAACAGAAGAGGAAGATATCAAAGTCTCGTCAAGCTCCTCAGAGCCTCATACACGTCAATCGCAGGTCATCAGTCAAAGTCGTAACGGTCGTCGTATCGGTATCGTCGCTCGCGGTAGGAGCGTCGATCGTCGTAAGAGTCGCTTCCAGAACTGGTACTGCCCCTGCTGGTGGATATAGTTGGCCCAATCATACGGAATTTGCAGATTTGTATAGAGGGAAAGGCGTTCGTTGTGAGCATACTCACTGTCTTGGGGATCGGTGGTCTCGCCGATAATAGTCATCCTCGCGCCGACGGTCGCGGTCGTCAGGTCCGTATCCCCTGGATCGGTCATGGCTCCGCCCTGAGCTGGATTGGTGAGAACGATGAGAGTGTGGGGATTGATGGGTCTGATGATCCCGTACGCTCGAACGGACTAGGGTGTCGCTGGAGCTGCCACTGCGACTACGAAAACATTGTCAATGAGTCTCACAGAGCAGACCCAGGAGGGTTTCACATACCCCGACCGCGGGCTCCGTTCGTTTCGGGGTTCTGGGCGATGAGTCTCGGGACCTTCCCGCGACGAATGAGTGCCAGCTCGCGGCCGCGATGGTCTGGAAGAGCCTCTGAGTGGACTATGATGAGGTGTGCAGGTTATACGTACTGATAGTGTGGGTCTCTGATGTAAGAGTCGGGTGCAGGACCATACATGGGCTGCGAGGAAGGATGCATCGAGGGATGCATTGAAGGCTGATGTGTTGGGTACCCTCTAATCCTGTGTATGAGATTTCGTAACGCTGATTCCGTCGGATTCACGCACCTGTTGTCGGGGGAGCGATGGGACGGGCGACCACGGGGATCGGTCCTGCTACTCCTGCTTGTGTGGTGCGGGGAGTGGTTGTCACTTCCGACAGAGATATGGTCATCCCCTCCGAAGCCAGCTCTGGAGAGTTTGAAAGAGGCGGCGTTATGGTACTAAACAACAAGTGAGTGATGTAAGTCGACTTGCCTGCATATCTCCCGCCCGTACTGGTCCTGTACGATCACAGGGCGAGGTCGCCTAAGTGGCTTGTAGCGCCCACTGAAGTCTCCGACGCTGGAATCGTGGCGATATAAGGGCCCACGTCGGTACTGGGGGGACAAGCTACTCACCGCGTCAGCTCATTGCCATCCTCATCTTCGAAAATGACCGGGGCACCGCCCGGGATGATATAGTACTTGTCTTTCTTCCCGTGCTTGCCATGTTCTACGACGACAACGACAGGAGGCTCCTCGTTGGGATCCAAGGGCTCCTCCCAGTACGCAGGGTGGTTCCTGTACGATGGCTATCAACTGCGTTAGCGTTACCGCAGCTACGGGGAAGCTGCATACTCACGTTCGGTGGTGCGCTCCGTTCCCTCTCTCGGTGCCTGCGGTGGGGCCGCTCGTGGGCAGGATACGACGCCGAGTGATGCACGATATCTGGGCGGATGCCCTGCATCTGTGGGACAGGGCTGTTGACGAGCATGGCCGAGTGGTGCATGTCGTTCACCGCAGAGACATGCGGCTGGCCCATCGGTCCCGGTATCCCTGCGCGAGGTGATGGGGCGTAAAATGGCGCGCCATGCGACGCAGAAGGGGCGGCGGAAAGCGCCGGCGCGTATGTGCCGTTGTCAGCGAACGCCTGCTGTAGGCGCGTGAGTGAGCTCTCCCGCTGGACAAGCGGAATAGTGCTGTCGGCGGCGTTTCGTGCAGACAGGAAATCCTCGAATGAGCTTGAGTCGTCCGTGGGCAGACCTGGCACGACGGGCCGCTGATCTTCTGGGTAGTCCACTACGGTTGTACGGTATCTGTCTCCGAGCGGAGCGATTCCCTGCTGCTACACAAGGTGAGCACAGACGGTGTTACAGTGCGAATACATGGGATTACGCACATCGACGTTGGTTGCGTACTTCTTACGTATACAGAGATTTAGCAAATAAGCACGGAATCGCAATCGCTGTCAGGGGAAACACGTACTCTCTTCGTAGACTTGCGGGAGAGCATTTTGCTCCATGGAGAGCGGTTATGACGGGACTCTTGCTCTGCATACCCATAGTCATAGTAGCCATGGGGAGCATCGTACCCGTCGTACTGGCCATAGGCACCATTGCGCCCAGGATCTTTCGAGGATCGACCAAGACTGGGGAATAGGCGGGGCATGTCGAAAAGAGGAGTCGAAGGGCGAGAAGAAAGAACCGAAGGTGCAACAGATATCAAGAGGTGAGGGGAAGAAAGGTACAAAGGGGAAGTCTAGTTGAATGCCAGCATTCGATGACGCTCCGATGAGCGACGAGACTGCTTGTGGGGACTGCGCAAAGACGGTGTGCCGCTGCACGCAAGAGAGATGTGAGGATAGATGGGAGTGCAAGCCCTGAGAGGGCAGGTGGCCTTATAGTGAGCGGCGTGGACAGCATGAGGTTACCGCGCACAACGAAGGACGGAGAAGAGTTATCTCACGCGTTCATACGCGTGCTTCTGCGGGTTATCCCCCGGGATATAGCCCGTTAATCGCCCAAGAGCCCGATAGTTATCCCGCGTCAGGTGTGCGCGGCTCGCGAGGGTGAAGAGGTGCTAGGAAGGCTGGTACACAGACAAGCGCGCGCGAACAAGCTCCGCGCAGCTATATGTTCTCAACGCGGCCCATCCGCATGTTTCTGATACATACCGTGGCAACAGCGTATACAGCAGTGTATACAAACCTGCTAATTTCCCAAGCTGCACTCCAACAAACGCCATCCTCTGACCTGTTCCTGAGGTCACACTCCGACACCGGATACACTGCGCGATCAGAGCACACGACACGATAAGTTACGATCGAGGCCATGAAGTACGCAAATCCAGCTTGCCTTTCCAAGAGCCGACGAGCATATGATCACGGAGGTGCGTCTGTATGGGCGCAGGGTTCCTACGCGATCCGCGCCTGGCCTTCGCTCCATAGTAGTTGCTTGACTTGGGTGAGGGCTTGAGAGACTTTGGATATCGTGTCCGCTGTCGAGCCGATCGGCGTTGGGTCGAGGATAGGGCTTTTTGAGAGGCTATCCAGGCGCGCAGAAAGCGCGAGGAGAGAGTTTTCAAGGGAACGCGCGGAAACCTCGAGTGCGGAAGATGTGGAAGAGGGCGTAACCTTTGAAGGGAGTGAGTTTCAGAGAGCTGTCCGGGGGCGATGCGACATGGAAGCGACGTACGGGGGCTACCGCTTGCGAATTGACGTATAGGTTGGTACGCGCTTGAGGCAACACATCTGAATGGTCGTCCTGCGAAGGGTCATGATCACTTGACAGTAAATGTGTAGAGAGCCTCTTACAGCCGAGAGGGGGGCGTCGTGTCTCGCTTTGCCCTTTCCTCTATCGATAGCCACCTGGGTCGCGGTCGCGGTTGAGGAACCCACAGTAGGGGCCGATAGGCGATTGGTGTCTTCTGACGGAGGTGCAGACTGCATAGGTACTAGGCGGTCCTGGCCGACCGCATCCCTCCCGTCAACGTATGCAACGCCGCAGATCACACATTCCTACAGATCAGGAGGTCTAGCAGGCGTATGGCGGCGTTTATCTCATGTGGACTTGCCTTCCTCGGATCAATCGTAGCCTGCACCTTTGGGGGGGCGCACAAGGGGTATGCCGTAGCAGGTAGGGTTGGGGCACTCATCTGCGAGCATAGCCCAACCTTGAAGCATGCGCCTCCCAATTTCGGCGGAGGCAGTATCCGACTGCTGCCGACGGCGGAGCAGCTCTGCGGTATCCATGATAGGCACAAGAGGGGGAGAATCCGGAGTGACCGAAACCTCGGTCGGGGGTGTGGATGAGCGGGACAAATCGGTTCCATAGGAAATGGTGGAAACCGAGCTTGTATCAGGGACCGTTGACGATTGGGACACCCTCGAGTGGCCTACAGTGTGGTTGCTTGGCCCAGCTGCATCGTTGGATGCGGGACCTGGATCACAATTGACACAGAACTGGGTAGATGTAGAGACGGCGGAGGGCGATCTCATCATTGGCACTTTGCCGCATTTTGAGCAAATTCTGTCCGTTAAGATCTACAGGCCCATGTAGTAGCAAATGAGAGCATGAGGCTAAGGCGAGGCAAATTACACATACCCAGCCCTTGAGCATATATTCTCCGAGTGCGCTCGAAACGTCAATAATAGTCGAGGGCATGTTTCCGTGTGGTCAGCGGTTGGAGGACGTTCGCAGCAAGTGTGCTTGACGCCCATGGTTTCGTAGAGGCGCCCGTATGTTCCCCGGATCACGTGAGGGCATGTTAGCTTCCACGTCGCGAGCTCCAAGTTTCTCAAGGTTTCTCAGTGGTTTGTTGCGGAACAGTACTCTCGGTGTACCTGGGTCTCCTGCTCTCTTGCTCTGTCTGCGGTTCTCTGACTCTCTACAGCCTGCGGAGGGCTAGGGACGACATCTTCTGCGCTCGTCTCTCCCTCAGCCTGTTCTGTATGAAGTGGCCCGCGCTATGGCCTTCCGGTCTTCTTGCACTGCTCATTGCCGTTCTAGATAGTCATTGGTCTCCTCCTGTCTCTGTTCATGCCCTCTCCAAAGCAGTACCATGGACGGCCGATCGGAAAGTAGCAGTAAGGTATGGAACATACACTATGGACCCATAGGTGGATCTTCACAAGTGCGACAGAGAGCAAGTGCGCGAGCTATGGCATCATGGTTATGATCATTACATGAAACACGGTGCGTTCTGTGCATATGAGTATCGGGGGAAGCCTCATGGTTGTTCGACACTTAGCCTTTCCCCTCGATGAGGTAAGGAGTCTGTGCTTGTATCTGGCATTATAGTCAGCGATAACTCCGTAGCTTGCGCCTCTGTCCTGTACCGGGCGAGGACCGAACTGGCATAACCCGTATGTAATGAAATACCCAATTCATTGATGATTGTTAGCTCACTGCATATAGAGCCGATGTTGCGACGAACGATGTCGCTGGCAATTTCTCTGTTACACTCATCGACGCGCTAGATACATTTGTGGTCTTGAACGATCCTCCGGGATTCGAAGACGCCGTTCGAAAGATCATCCGCTGGGTCACATTTGACGTGAATACGAAACCACAAGTCTTTGAGACAACTATCAGGGTTCTCGGTGGCTTACTCTCCGGGCACATCTTTGCCGACAAACCTGGCCAACCCTTCCACTTGTCCTGGTACAGAGGTGAACTGCTTCAATTGGCTTATGATCTTGGGGTTAGGCTTCTACCCGCATTCCACACACTCACCGGGCTCCCATACGCAAGGGTACTACATTTTCCCCTCTCCATCCTGATCTCTTCTGACGGGCTCTCAGATCAATTTGCGTCATGGAATTCCCAGGGGCGAGTCCATTGATACATGTGGGTGTTTCGGAGTGGACGTAGTGCTGTGTCTCAATATCCACAGGTACCGCGGGTGCAGGATCCCTCATTCTCGAGTTCGGTACCCTTAGTCGGCTGACTGGCGACGATCGGTTCGAGAAAGCGGCGTACAAGGCCTTCTTTGCGCTCTGGAACCGCAGATCAGATATAGGTCTTGTAGGCAATACCATCAATATATTTACTGGAGTACGTCCCATGCGCCCGTGTGGTGTGAGACGCAAGCATGACGGTCGACTTCTTTTCTATCACAGCTGTGGACACATCCGGAGGTGAACGGGATCGGCGCGGGTATCGACTCGTTCTATGAATATGCGTTAAAGTGGTACATCATGAGCGGTAAGTCCACCATAGTCGCCATGACAGATATAGTAATTGACCGTGAGTGACAGGCGAAGTGGAATTTCTCGATGTATGGCAAGACTCTTACGCGTCTGTCATGCGATATTCCAGAGCACCAGACGGCTTCTGGGTGAGATCACATTTCTCCCTGTACCATAACTGCGCTGACGTTTCCCAGTATCGAAACGTGAACATCCATTCGGTAGGAATACTCATCGCAGGTCTTTGAGATTTTACTCACTCACCCACTGACGATAGGGCGACCCTCAATATGCGAGCGTTGACTCGTTATCCGCATTCTGGCCAGGCTTGCAAGTGCTTGGGGGCGATATCGAGAATGCAGTAAAGTCACACCTAACTTGTGAGATGCACCGCATTTCCCAAGCACACGACGGAAACTCACGCCGTCGTCAACCTAGATTGGAATATATGGCGAGGATTCGCTGGATTGCCAGAGATGTGGGACATGAGCTACCGTCAGGCGACCTCTTTCCAATACCCATTAAGACCAGGTAAATGATATATTTCATTCGGATCGTAATCATCTCTCAACCCTCGATTGAAGAATTTGTGGAGTCAACATGGTATCTGTATAGGGTAGGTTCTATTGAAACCGTACTACTAGGACCACCTCAACTAACTGGTCATAGGCAACGCGGGACCCATTCTATCTCGACGTCGGCGGTAAGTCGATCCGTCAAGCATACAAATGAGTGTTTCTAACGTATCGCTTATAGAGCGCGTCTTGCGCGATATCACCTACCGCACGAAGGTGGAGTGTGGCTTAGTCGGGATCAGCGACCTTCGAACCAATGCACGAGACGACCGTATGGAATCTTTCGTACTCTCCGAAACCCTTAAGGTATATCCCTTCTCGGACCTTCTGCTACCGTCATAAGTAGTCTCTGACACCACTCGCAGTACCTCTATCTGCTGTTTGATGAGTCCAATCCGCTCCACACAGATGACTCGCACTGGGTCTTCACGACCGAAGGCCACATACTCTCCCTCGATCGCTCCCTTCTTCGCCCTATCTCTCCGGCGCGGCGCAAGCTGCGCCGCGTTGAAAGCGTGCAGTGTCCTGTATACCGCCCTCCCGTGCTCGCATACGACGACTGGGAGGGAGAGACGGGCCTCACGGGTGGCGTGATGTGGCGCGCGGACTTCGACTACGCCCGAGAACTTGTGGGGCGAATGCCGAGCGAGAACGAGACGCGATGGTGGGATCCTGAGGGGTGGTGCATGTTGCCCAAGCATGAACCTTATGTACGTTGAATTGCCATTCGTGAGATGTGATGCTAACGTATAGATGGTTGATGTAGACATACGACTTTGTGCTCTCAGCGGATGGTGGACTTGTCCCGGAGGATCTGCACCCCTCCGTGGACAAGCTTGTGCCCGTAGCTGATGGCTATCTGGTGCATAACGTCACTGGTCTGCGAGTACACATTGTTACCCGATTGGACGGCAAGGGTTACGACATCGCTAAGCGTGCGTAGCCTGTTTCTGTTAGTGCCAAAATACATATTATTGACCATCCTGCAGTGGGACCGTACGCAGTCAAGACAGGCCAGAAGATCTACTTCAACGACAGCCAGCTTGTACTCTCACCAGTCGAAGGCAGCGGGAAGCAAGGCGCCACCGCCGCCAAGCCCCGTACGCCTGAAGTTGAGCTTCGTCTCTATCTCGACTACGTCGACCCACTCCTCCAGCTGCAAGGCCCGGGCATGCACGACGTGATCACTGAGGCGACTGTTATCGCCGCTACAGCCATGTTTGGCGGGGATCCCGCTGCGTCTCGGCACCCCTCCTCGTCTTCCTCCACCGACAAGCCGCCGCTTCGATTCGGGCATGGGGAAGGCGTGCGTGTAGTTCAGTTCCCCGACAACCCTTTAGGGTGCACACCGTATAGAGAGAAGCTGGATGGAGAGGCGATCGTAGTCGCCCGCGGCGAGTGTACCTTCCTTGAGAAGCTCACACACGCCCAACGAGCGGGTGCATCGGGTGTCGTCGTCCTCGGGGACGAAGACCGCCACATCAATCCATCCGCGGACGCGGAAGAACTTGCGGCTGCGGGCCCAGAGATCAACGACGTCGCGATCGTCGTCCTCCAAAGGGGTGATGCCCAGCTCGTCGAAGACATGTTGGAGTTGGTGGAACGGCACGGACTGGGCGAAGTCAAGCTCGTGGTCGAACCTTGGGACGACGGGTTGGTTGAGACGGACAGATCCGCTGATGACAAGGGTGATCGTGCGGAGAAGAACAGATCGAGAGAGGGGAAGCTCGAGGATACGCCGCGCGTGCTCTACCTCAACAACCACCCGTTGATTAACACCCGACTGCTAGTCTAGTTCTCTCTACATGTCTATATCCGTTGCCGGGAATACCCAATCGCCCTGCACACGTGCCTATACAAATGTACATGCGCTGCCGTTATACGAATACACTGGAGCTTTACATCTCTTCGCACTGATGGACCTGTCAAAGTTTCGGCCCGCGTTCATCTTCCTGCCCTGGCTGCACGCAACGAAGAGCACTGTGAGAGCGCAAACACATAGATGTCCCGTACAGGACGCTCAATCGTCAACCTTGACGATGGAATAGAGCGGTGCGTCAAGCTTCTCGGATGGCTTGAGGAAGGTGAGCTCAATGATGAAGAGGTACTCGAGCACCTTGCCACCAAGCTTGGATACAAGC
The DNA here is from genome assembly GCA_029747595.1 of Trametes cubensis. NCBI lineage: Eukaryota > Fungi > Basidiomycota > Agaricomycetes > Polyporales > Polyporaceae > Trametes > Trametes cubensis. The sequence goes on from JAPEVG010000007.1 coordinate 67,517, forward strand.
TCGCCAGCGGCCTTAGCGGAGCCACCTGGATCCAACTTTGAGCAACCATGATTGAAACATCCCGGGTTAAATCAACGTACCGGTGGCGACAAGGTCGTCTACGACTACAACCGTCTGGCCAGGCTGGATGGCGTCCGCCTGCATCTCGAAGACATCCTACCGCAAACACACCCTGTGAGCACTGATACTCATAGCCACTTTTCAATCGATGCGATACTCACCACACCGTACTCCTTCTGGTACTCCGCGCTGATTGTCTCCCCCGGGAGCTTGCCCCTCTTGCGGACGGGCACGAACGCGGCGCCGAGACGCATCGCGATGATGGGTCCGAGGAGGAAGCCGCGCGCGTCGAGTCCAACAACTACATCGATCTTCTTGGACGGCGACTGTGCGATAGTATGCGACGTGAGACGGTGCACGAAGTGCGTGATGAGCGTCTCAAAGGCGACCGGGTTGCGGAGGAGAGGGAAGATGTCGAGGAAGACGATACCCTGCTCGGTGGTTAGCTTCACGTACACAGATTAGTATTCCGAGACGTACCTTCTTGGGGTAGTCAGGGAATGCTCGGAGGAGGCCCCGCAGGTATTCGACGTCGGCGGACATGGTAGACGTTGGTGAAGAAGAAGAGATCCATTGATATATTTCTCTGTCCATATACTTTGAGCAGATGTGGCTGAAGCCAATATTTTGCGCAGAGCCGATCGTTCCGATCGGGGCCTGCAGATCTCCAATAAGCGCCTTACGCTCTGAATCACTCGCATCTCGACACGCGTCTACTCAACGTCCAGCAAAAATTACGTGGAGTGATAGACCGGCTCTGACAATGATCCGTCGTACTCAGACAGGCTTCGCACATAGAAAAATCTGCCGATACAAGCACAGCTGAACATAACAATATACTCGAGTGCAACCAGACGACAGGATGGGTGATACGGCGTGCGTGGTCATGTCATAGATTGCCATACCCTTGTAGCATAAGTGAGAGAGATCATGATGGAGGATACAAGAGCAGACAACAGGTAGGCTTTTATACAGACTCGAGGATCTCGGGCTCCTTGAAGTCCTTCACAACACGAGTGCCAGTCTCCTGTGGAAGAACGTGTGAGCTCGGCTCACATCAATGAACAAAATTGACTTACGTCTGTCGACTCGCCGTGGAGCTCGAGCAGCTTGGACATGTCGAACTTGGGCGCCTTGAGGATCTTCGCCTTGTGAACGTAGACGTTCTGCAGGGGGTAGATGCTCCTCGCAGCCTTCTCAATCTCCCGACCGATCGCCTCAGGGACGAACTTCTGGACCAACTCCTTGAGGTCGCAACTCGACGCCTCCCGAGTCATGATCTCAAACATCTTCTTGCGGATCTCCCGGATCTGCGAAGACTGCGCGTAGGTGGTCTTGCGGACCTGGAGAGGGCGGCGCTTGGTGAAACCAATCGCGAAGAGGCGGAGGAGGTAGCCGTCGGTCGTCTTCACGTCGACGTGCGCCTCAATGAGGGTCTGCCACTTGCGAACGAGTGAACGGAGCTTGTCCGAAGTGAAGCTCATGCCGTGGAAGTTGGTCAGGCAGTTCTTGCCCTGGACCTCATCGACCCGGAGCTTGATCTTGCGGAAGGCCTGCTCCTCATCCTTGTTGAGGTCAGCCAGGGAGACCTCAATGATACGGCCCTTGAGAGAGTCGTTGGCGTTTTCTGTGAGAGGTATTAGACACGCCCCCTCGTATTATGACCAGATACGTACTGAGACCCTGAGAGCGGTTGACAAGAGTCTTGCCGACGTTCTTAACCTCAAAGATTGAGGGCGCCTTGATGTCGTACCAGTCTTTCCACCACGCCATAAATTTCACGTCCATCCTGCTACGCGGACGGACAACTCACCCTTGCGGGAGAAGGGGTCGACGACCTTCTTCTTGATACCCTTCTTGCCCTTAGACAAACGCTTGTTCTGTGGACGTGCATATGTCAGTTTCGAGGAACATGCAGCACCTCTAGATCCAGGAATCAAAACTGACCTTGCCAACAGCCATGGTGGGTTATCTGGAGAGATGCGGCAGGGAAGGACCGCAAGGAGAGGGAGCCGGCAGTTGGACGGGCTGAGTTTTGGGATGCGTGAGTACCACCAGGCGCGGGCAGGAGCTGGCTGGGCTGTGGGAAATTGGCTGATGTGGCTGAAACCTTAATTCTGCAACTGCATTCACCTTTCTCACGCCACACTGGCCCACCGTCCTCATGCTTACCACCCTCACCCGCGCACAGTTCGAAGAGGCATGCCGCCGTTATGTCGACGCTCACCCAGGCGGTTACTGCTCTGAAGTGAAAGCTCATCCGTCTGGATGGTCCTGGTATGAACATCCTGTATGCTTGTCCATCAAACACTGGTCATCTTCGTCCTCTCACTCGTAACAGTACGTTCCCGGCCTGGGCTACCTCTCTAGGACTTTACTGCTTCCTCGACCATCATCTGGAGGCGAAGGAAATGATGGCGACGAGGTTGAGGAGTCATATGCCATAGACGACGAGGCCACGGCCTCTCTCCCTCCCGAGCATTTCACTTGTCAGCAATATGTGGTCTACTCCCCAACTTTCCAAGTTCCGACGTTTTACTTCACTCTGCATGATCCGAGTGCGTGGCCATTGCCCACTGCGACCTACTGCCTCTGATACTGCCTTTGTTAAGGTGGATCTCCTCTCCCTTTGGACGCAATTGTGGAATCTGCGCTTTTCCGGCGTCATTCATTGCCATCACCCAATGGAAACGCATTTGCGTTGACGCTCCCGGACACATCGTTGGCGCTACTTTCACAAGGCGACCACCCGACGCTTGGGACGCCCTCTTGGTATTTTCATCCTTGCCGTACCTCCGAAGCGGTATCGGAAATTCTGACAGAGTCGAACGATGCGGAGAATAGCAACGAGCTATTGCGGTGGATGGAGGTTTGGTTCATGGTTCTGAGTAATGTAGTGGATTTCTTCGCCGGTAGCCAGTAGTAGCAGCGGGTATATGAGTTGGTGTCGTCGTTGGTCAGTGTCTAGATGTTACCTTGGGGGTGGCGAGCCAAGCGGAATGGGGGCGGGGGTCTCGTGGGCGGGACAGGTGAATCACCTGCTCGTCGCCAACGCGCGCCGGGTCGGGTCTTCGCCTGGCATGGGATCCCCGAGCCTCATATAAGCCCGAACCCGTCTAGTTGTCGCCGTCCCCGACGCAGCTGCTTAGCGAGTCCGACATCGAACAACGACAACAACGCCAACCGGTACGACTTTGAGCGCATCGTGCTCTTGTTAATAGAAGACCGCAGTCTCAGTCGTACGATTGCCAAATCTCCAAATCGCCGACCCCGCGTTAACGGCTAATCGATCAGCTCAGGCCAATAACCGGATATAAAGCTCAACGCGATGTTTGCTGCTCGTGCATCCATACCCTCCTCTTCAGCGACCCGTTTCCCCCTCAGACACCTCGTACGCAGAATGGTACGTTGCACTAAACGGCCGTTACGCGCTGTGTCTAACACGGCGACATCCACAGTCCTCCCAAACCCGTCACGAAGCCGTCATCGTCGCTGCGTCCCGGACGCCTGTGGGATCGATCAACGGTTCTCTGAAGACCCTCACGGCCCCCCAGCTTGGTGTCATTGCCTTGAAGCACGCGTTCCAGCAGTCGGGTGTCAAGCCTGAGCTCGTCGAGGAGGTCTACTTCGGCAATGTCGTCCAGGCTGGTGTCGGCCAATCCCCCGCCCGTCAAGTCGCCCTCGGCGCGGGCATGAGCACGCGTTCCGATGCGACTACAATCAACAAGGTCTGCGCCAGTGGTCTCAAGTCGATCATGCTCGCCGCCCAGAGCATTGAGTCGGGGTACAAGAGCGTCGTCGTCGCTGGTGGTATGGAGAGTATGAGCAACGCGCCGTACGTCCTAGCAGATCGTTTACGTGTATGTGCACTCACTATCAGCCCTCGTGTCCAGATTCCTCCTGCCTCGCCAGAACCCCGTGTTCGGCAAGTTCACCACGAGGGACTCGCTTGAGACCGATGGCCTGTGGGACGTCTACAATGAGTTCGCGATGGGCAACTGTGGTGAGGCTGCGGCGGAGAAGCATGGTATCAGCCGTGCAGACCAAGATGCGCATGCCATCGAATCGTACAAGCGGGCAGAGCGTGCTTGGAAAGCTGGCGTCTTCAATGCTGAGATCGCACCTGTCACGATCAAGGGCAAGAAGGGTGATACCGTCGTGTCGGAAGACGAGGAGTACAAGCGGGTGATCTACGAGAAGATCCCCACCCTCAACCCCAGCTTCAAGAAGAACGGCGGCACTATCACCCCCGCCAACTCTTCAAGCTTGAACGACGGCGCGTCTGCGCTCATCCTCATGTCGGCAGAGAAGGCACGCGAGCTCGGCATCAAGCCCCTCGCTAAGGTCATCTGTGAGTACTATCGCATGTACCCAAGCAGTCATATCGCTCACCTGACTCGATTAGCGTATGCCGATGCTGGTGTCGACCCCATCGACTTCCCTGAGGCGCCCACCTTCGCTATCCCCGTGGCGCTTGAGCGGGCCGGCCTCAAGGTTGATGACATTACGCAGTTCGAGATCAACGAGGCGTTCTCGGTAGTGGTGAAGATCGCTGAGAAGAAGCTCGGTATCGACCCTGCTAAGATCAACCCCAACGGGTATGTGTAGACGGCGTTCCGTAGGATTCGTCCATGCTGACCATCGTACCTTTAGTGGCGCTGTGGCTCTCGGCCATGCCATCGGCAACTCTGGGTCTCGTATCATCGTGTCCCTGGTTCACTCGCTCAAGTCCGGGGAGTACGGTGCCGCTGGTATTTGCAACGGGGTAAGATTATAGCTCTCAGTTCATGCCACTTCTTGCTTGCTAATCCGTTATCTCAAGGGTGGCGCTGCATCCGCGCTTGTTATCCAAAAGCTGTAATTCTAGACGTTGGTATCCTCACACATTGTATTGCTCTCGCACTGCTATCATATCCTGGTTAATCATTTGGGAGGTTTCATTGTTATCGTGTGCCGCCTTGCGTCTGAGTCAGCAAGAACGATAGGTGTGAGTTGCCTCTTGATAACCGTGCAGTCTATGACGTCCCAGACGAAAAGAGGAACAATATCGGCACGCTCAGGCCGCTCGTGCAATGGATTCTCGCTATCTCAGTCCTCGCGCTGGTTCATGTGAGTGGGAGATGGTCTTACGGCACATCGCGCCGCGTGCTTATCATACGCCTCCAACGGTGAGCCGTTCCTTGCCCCGGACCTGAAGTTGTCTGTTTTTTCCACGGTACTAGCTGATCTGCTGGTGCACCAGCAGGTCCACCGATACACCCGTGCTGCGATCCCCGGTACCAGAATGCGTTAAAAGCGGCAGGGGCAGCTGACCGGACCAGGCGTGAGACAGACGAGATCTTCGTTCTATCTCATAGCTGGCTCGGGCTCCCCACTCCGACGGTGCTGCCGCTCTCCAGACGCTCTACCATGGCCTCGCTTCAGGACAGGAAGTCGCTCGACACCGACGAGAAGACGCGGTCTCGGGACGAGGAGAAGGATGCGTATGACGTGACCGTGTCCGTTGCGGAAAGCACCGAGGGCGACGAAGCCCTCAAGCTCGTCGGCAAGGAGCGCACCGCCCAGTTCAGTGAGGAGTACAACAAGAAGCTGCGTAGGAAGCTGGTGCGTTCATAACCTCTTTCTTCGCATTGCACATCGGTGACTGAAGCAATGGGTGTAGGACATGATCATTCCTCCCCTATGCGCTGCGGTGTACTTCACTCAATTTCTGTACGTATCCTGTATACGTGTACTGCACGTCGAAGGGCTAACGGCCCATATTAGGGACAAGACGTCTCTGAACTATGCCAGGTGTGTGGGTCGGGTGTTACACATGCGCTTCGTCCATTAACACAGCTTTCCAGTATTATGGGCTTCCCGATCGTCGGACAGGTACGCAATTACCTATTCAATTCCTCGGAATCGGCTGAACTCTCCATGGTAGCAATACAACCTGGTTTCTCTCGCCTTCTACCTCGGTATGCAGAAGTACTTTCACTCCGATCTCAGGGTACTTATATTCCCGAAGGGTTCTTGGTCTGGGAGTTCCCGACTGTGTACATCTCACAGAAGCTAAGGGTATGTATAAGCGCGTTGTAGGTATGTACTGCGCTGATGGAGTAACCTATCCCTCTAGGTTGGCAAGTATCTTGGTGCCAACATTGTCGTATGGGGCATCATCTTGATGTGCCACGCTGCGGCGTCATCCTTTGGAGCATTCTTCGCTCTACGGTTCCTCCTCGGTGAGCTCTTCACGCCCGTTCTTCATCCAACATTGAGGATTCATGGATGTCGTCTCAGGCATGTGCGAGAGTTGCGTCGCTCCCATCTTGATCTTGATCATCTCGATGTTCTACAAGAAAGATGAGCAGGTATGTCTTAGTACAACTCGTTCGAGAGCAACGTGGCTCACTGTGAACCTGTTACCAGGGAACGCGGGTATCTTGGTTCTACGTCATGGTGTGTATTTCGCCACAGGTACCATGGGCTGTATACTGATTTGCTCGCCTCAGAACGGTAAAGCATGGTTGTATCCGGATCGTATTCAAGCAAGGGCTAATTCATCGCAGGCCTGACCCAGGTTTTCGGAGGCTTCGTTGCGTACGGTATCTCCTTCTACGATGGGAACGCCATCGCTTCGTACAAGATCGTTTACCTCCTCTTGGGCGGCCTTGCTATCCTGGTCGGTGTATGCGTCATCATTTGGCTTCCAGACTCTCCGGTCCACGCTCGCGCCCTCACCACCGAGGAACGTATCGCCGCCCTCGAGCGCGTGCGAGACGACCAGGGCGGCACTGAGAACAAGCATCTCAAGAAGGATCAAATCATCGAGGCTCTGCTCGATATCCGGACATGGCTTATCGTGTTGACAACTATGATGAGTGAGTGCACTCGTGCCATGGACGTGTCTCAGAAGCTGACGCTGCCATAGCGAGTATCCCGAACGGGGGGCTGAGCAACTGTGCGTGAACACTGACGTCGTTGCGTCATGTCGTGCTGATGTTCTCCCTAGTCAGCAACAAGATCATCAAGAGCTTCGGTTATACGTATGTCCACAGCGACAACGGATTCTGAAGTTCACAGTCACTCACATAAATGCTCATAGCTCGAGGCAAACACTCATTTTGTCGACGCCAGGAGGAGCAGTAGCTTCGCTTACCACGCTCCTCTGTGGCTGGTACTCTGACAAGAAGGTACGGCGGCCGTTTGAACGGTTTTGAAGACAATACTGATCTTTCCTCCTAGAACGAGCGCATGATCCCAATCATCTTCTGCCTAATTCCTACTATCGTAGGCTCGGCTATGTTGATCGGGTTGAACAACTCCGGGAACAAGGGCGCCCTGCTCTTCGGTGAGCACTCTCATGTCCACACATGAGCCCCCGTGCTAATGCGAGCATAGCAACGTACCTTATTGGCACCTTCGGAAGTGCGCTGTCGTCTGTATACGCATACAATGCGAGTAACACCAGTGGGCACACCAAGAAGGTAAGCCCGACGATTCACTACGACGTCTCACGCGTTTACTAACCATTGTCTACGAGTAGAACACCATCAATGCGATTACTTTGGTCGCTTTCAGTGTCGGCAACGTTGTCGGCACCGAGATCTTCCAGCCCAAGGATGCCCCTGCGTACATCCCTGGCAAGATTGCGATAATGGTTCTTCTCACCGTTCAGCTGTTCATCTCGCTCTTGCTCCGCTGGATCAACATTCGCCTCAACAAGCAGAAGAAAGCGCAGCTGGAGGCAGAGAAGACGAAGAACGGCTGGACTGCTGAGGATGTGCAGAGGGAGCGTGAGCGGCACGCGTTCATGGATTTGACCGATAAGCAGTAAGTCCATCGACGAGCTCTGATCCATGCATCGGTGCTGACTGGGGTCGCAGGAACCCTTTCTTCGTGTACACTGCGTAACGAATATCACGAGTTGTGCGGATACAATGTTGTTGTATATCTACCGCGAATAGGACGATCTGATTTCCAACCGATTGCAAACGAGGCTTCAGCGGCCCGTGTCGGCGTGTCCGAGATGAGTTGAGTGCCCCCACGCTTCGTTATCGAACCTACAGCTGGAAGTTGTACCCCGCACTTCGACCATGCCGAAGATACAGGTGCAACATTCTCATGCAGTGCCGTGGCTTGCAGCATCCGTTATCATCACAAAGTGCTATCTCTCCCTGTCGCTCCCAGGACACTCACGCGCGCGGTGTGGCCAGTGCGTCAATCTTAGTTCTCTATGGAGCTTCGCCCACAATGGTACCTAGACCAGAAGCTCCCCGAGGGTCACAAGATGGCAGAGTTGCTCTATAAGAGCTGACCGCGTCTTACGATCGTCTGCCGTTTCCCACCTCTATATCCCTTGGCTACAACGATGGAAACCGCCGAAGTCAAGGACGAGAAGCAGCTCGAGACCGTGATCGTCAGCGACGTAGAGTCTTCGGAGATCGACTTCAGAGACAAGGACGAGGCGCTGAGGCTTGTTGGCCTTGAGAAAGCCGCGACATTCACTGAGGGGGAGTATACGCGGGTTCGCAGAAAGCTTGTAAGCCCTGCGCGAACGAGGTGTCTGCTATTCGTGCGCCTTGACTGAACATTGTGTGGCAGGACCTCGTGATACCACCTCTATGCGCCGCTGTGTATTGCACCCAATACCTGTAAGCTCTTCGCACACCCTTGTCCTGCTGCTGTTGAACGCGTCCCAGGGACAAGACAGCACTGAGCTATGCGAGGTACGGTGCTAATGCTGCATGGTGAGCATGACTTGACGCCGCGCGCAACACAGTATCATGGGATTTCCGGTCACAGGACAAGTCAGAACAATTCTCTGCTTATAGTATGGGCATATCTAACGGACTCACCAGGGTTATAACCTCGTCGCCCTCTCCTTCTACATCGGTGAGCTGAACGAGCTCTCGAATTGGGTACCGAGGGTAGTACTCAACTGCAGGGACCACAGGCTTCTTGATATGGGTCTTCCCTTCGATGTACATCGCGCAACGCTTGCGGCTTGCCAAGTATCTCGGGACCAACATCGTCGCGTGGGGCATCATCATGATGTTGCACGCCATCCCACGTTCATTCGGGCCTTTCTTCGCGCTGCGACTCCTACTTGGTACGTGCAAACTCAGTCTTGAGAACGTCGCCAATGTTGACCTCGCGTGCCTAGGTATGCTTGAGAGCTGCGTGGCACCGATATTGATCCTCATCATATCCATGTTCTACAAAAAGAACGAGCAGGTAACTTTTGATTAGCTTTCCGTCAAGAAGACAATGGCTCACATTCGTGCTCCTGGTTGTTAGGGAAGTCGCATGGCGTGGTTCTACATGATGGTCAGTACGGGTGACGTTCAAGCGTATAACGAGAATACTCAGTTTAGGTTTAGAATGGGGTGGCAGGGATCTTCGGAGGCTTCCTAGCCTATGTATGTTTGCCCTAAACGATATCTAACTGGAGACGCTAATAGCTCCTGTAGGGAATCTCGTTCATTCCGGACAATGGCTTCGCGCCGTTCAAAATCATCTACTTGATGCTTGGAGCGTTGGCAATAGCTACTGGGGTTGCGGTCCTCTTGTGGATGCCCGACTCCCCGGCCAACGCCCAATTCTTGACAAGAGAAGAACGTGTCATGGCAATCGAGCGTATTCGAGATGGGCAATGCGGCACTGAGAACAAACGCCTGAAGAAAGAGCAAGTCGTTGAAGCTCTGCTAGATATCAGGACATGGTTGATCGTCCTAGCGACGCTCCTGAGTGAGCCGATCTTGACCATGATAGCAACCAAATACTCACAGTTTGTAGCGAATATTCCGAATGGAGGACTCGCAAATTGTGAGTGCCTCAATACCTACGATATGGCGCTCTGACAAACAGGACATTTCAGTCACCAACATCATCGTGAAGGGATTTGGCTATACGTGAGCTACCTTTGCGTATACCGCCGACATGTAACTGAATATTCCGATAGAACAAAACAAACCTTGATATTGTCGACTCCGGGAGGCGCCATTGGCATCGCCAGCGCGTTGCTCTGCGGCTGGTACTCCGATAGGGCGGTGAGCATGTCTACAATATCCCCGCCACGTGTGCTGATCGTGTACAAAGGGCGAGAGAATGCTGCCCATAGTGTGGTCTCTGATACCAACCCTTGCCGGCGCGGCGATGCTTGTAGGACTGAATGGCACTTCGCAAAAGGGGGCCCTCCTCTTTGGTAAGAGCATTGCACCGCCAGCGTTTCACGTACTTCGTACTTATTCCGATATAATAGCGACATGGATCGTTGGAACCTACGGCTCGTCATTGGCCATCATATACGCTTACAACGCCTCGAATACGTCCGGACATACCAAGAAAGTGACGGTGAACGCCATGACGCTGGCAGCGTTCTGCGTTGCCAACATCGTCGGTACAGAAACCTTTCTGCCTAAAGATGCGCCGGGATACTTGCCAGGAAAGATATCGATCTTGGTGCTGCTCTCCGCCCAGGTCGTGTTGTGCTTCATGATCCGATGGGTGAATTTGTGGATGACACGAAAGAAGAGACGCTTGGTCGAGGAGATGAAAATCAGGAACGGTTGGACCGACCAGGATGTCGAACGAGAACGGGAGAGAGCCGCCTTCGCAGATCTCACTGACAAGCAGTGAGTATTCCTTGAGCTCTTGACTCGAAGGGCGACTGATGATTTCGCTTGGCGGTAGAAATCCCTTTTTCGTATACACTGCGTGATACATGTGTCGGTGGATTGATACTCTTCTCGAGGGTGACAAGCAAAGAATCTGTGTAGTGACCGAGAACAACTCTTGTTACTGGTCCAAATAAAATAAAGCAAAGGGCCTTTATTTCCAGAGCCACCACGCCGGGGTGCACAGCCACAAACGCGTCCGAGCGAGTGACGTCACATTCCCTTCACATCCCAACCTCCAACCGCGACCTCGACATGCATCAGCAGCATATGTCCTCGCATTAGGACTTCATCTAGCCAGCCCCGATTACGCAAGCTTACACAGCGACACTTCCATACTCGTAGTACTTAGCGCGTATGCCTCCTACCTCCACTGTGGACTCTCCATCGCGACTGAACTCCCCCAACCTCCGGAAGCTCAGCTCACTTCGCGTCAGCAAACACACTCGGCTTCACTCATTTATTCGCTCTCAGGAGACATATCTTGCCAGCTACGCACAGGAGGGAAAGAGTGCGACCGCTTCTTGGAATTCGCCGATTGCTCCCACAGGTACCCCCAAGAAATCGCTGCAAAATGTCGAGATAGAGAGTGGATTTGGAACTCCCGTTCTGAAGCCCCGAGTCGATTTAAAACCGCCAGTACCTACGGCAGAGGCACCTATAGTATCCGAGGGAGAAGGGAGCGCCGAACACTCCGAGAACTTGGGTGCCCGAGTCAAAGCCAGAACGGTGAAGGCACGCAAGGAAGCAGATAGTAGTAACAAATCACAACCAATCAGAGAACGCAACACAAGCTCACATAACAAGGTTGTCTCATCCACACACGACAAATCTAAGGATCAAAGCAGCAAGAATCTCGTGTCAAAGAGGGCTCACTCGTCTAAGCTAAAGAATAGCGAAGTCAATGAAGATCACCGTGCTCGTACGTAGCCAACTCACTAGTTCGTGAATGGCGGGGATAAATGATGTCTGGCGGCGCAGGGCTGGCCGAGAGAAGAGAGCGCAGGCGAGTGAAGAAAGCCATCGTCGATCCGAAGATCATACGAGTCGAGAGCGACAGTGGTGATGATAACGAAGATCGCGGGCGGGCGAAGGCGAGAAAAGCCTCCACGAAGACTGCCAAAAGCAAGGGCCTGAGAATGCCTGCCGGTTTAGCCCTCATGCATGGTTTCTCGGCGACAAATATTGGGAAGAATCGCCTTACAGTGAGTGAATTACGCACTCCTAGCTGCCGGCAAGCTGACGAAGGGTAGGTCGGACCTAACCCTGTTGTAGGCGTATTCAGCAAGGGTAGGGCGTCCGCGAAAGCCTCAGTGAGAAAAGGCAAGGCCGCCAGTGAGTAGCCCTCAGGGTTCCCGTCCCTCGCTCTTACTGAGGTGCCATGAGAACTATATCCAGAGCTCTTCTCCGAAGAACGCTTCCTCGGGCGAGATGAAAAGGAGCTTCGACAAAGTGATAATTCAACCGATTCCAGCACCGGTTCTCAAGTCCCCGCAGACGAGGGTGACATTGCTCTGCAAGAACGTGTCGGACCTCGTCATAAGTCGACTAAAGAGAAGACAAAGCGAGTCCGTGCGAAGGCCATCAGCGACCCAACAACGGACGACGCAGAGCCGGACTGCTCCAATCACCAGACCCCCCGCTCTCCAGTGAAGAAACGTGCCCGTGTGGAATCCCCCATCTGGGATATCGAACTGGGCGACGGAAGACTACCATCCGATAACGAGTCTGAAGCGTCCGATCTCTCCAAGGATACTCGCATCAGTGGTACTATCGTCTTGGACACTCGTATGGCGAAGCCTGAGTGGGCTATCGCGATGAGCCCCCACAAGATATCAGCGGTGGGCCCGTTGAAAACGAATCAGGAGCTGATACGCTCTGATGTCTCGGAAACGTCTATAACTCCCTCTCATTCCGCTTCGCAGGCAGCTCCCCATCGGTCTCATACTCTTCTTGACATGCCTCCAGTCGCTGCATTCTCCAAGTATTTCGTCCTACCGCCTCGTCCTAGATCTGCTGTCTCGTGTCCTGTTTCTGGATCTCCTCCGCAGATGAACTCGCCGGTGTCTGGACAACAATACGGATTGCATCACTCGGAAGAATCTATGCCCAGACTTGAGCTCGAGTCTAAGAGCGGTTTTATGGCTTTCGGAGCTGTCCTGGAAGATCCTATTGCGTCGCTCTCTGACATGTCTCCGAAGCAGATTCTAGCTGCACTCCCCCCTCGCGCTTGTCCTCAAACTGCCGGCTCACCTCTGGGACTCTCACCCGGGCTTTCATCCCCTGCTGCTTCGATGCCTGCCAGCCACGCAGCGCTTGAATCGCCTCGTCAGCGGAGACGATACTGGCATGGCGACCTAGAGCCCGGAACCAGCGTCATAGAGCCATTCGCGGTAACCCGGGATGGTGCCTTTGCCTATCCAGACCATGCGACTATGCATCCTCACTGCGACGAAGCTACTGTTCTTGGTCACGATATCCATACTCTTGTGACTCCCCCGGGCCAATCTTTCGCTCAAATTCCTATGGAAGAGATAGGCNTTTTTGGAACAAGAGGATGCCGTCTACCCTGTCCAATCAACATCTTCAGATAGCTTCTATGTGCCGCGTGCCGACGTTCTCCTCAGACAACCTGGTAGCGCAACCCAGTACTCAGACAGGCGCTCAATGTTCGCCGAGGACCACTTTGACCCAGGAGGTTCTCTCTACGCCGAATATGACAATCCTGGCGAGGTCTGGGGCGACGAGGAGCTTGACGGCAATGCCTACTTGGGGGTGGAGGATGATGATCGTGTTTGGGGCCAAGGTGACGCAGAGGGCGATGGAGGCGAGGAAGCTGAGGCTTTCCACTGTCCGCGGAGCACCATTTGCGACCCTGAAGCAGCTGCGCTCTCCCCGGCGTCCGAAGACGTAGCGACGGCGACCGATCTGAACGACGATCTCGCGTCTGAGTCTGAGTCTGGCCGCGACCAATCAGTGCTGGGGTCCTTGCCACGATTCTCGCAGGGTCGAGCTCTCCTCATGGGCGTGATGGAAATCGAGACTGGAGCGAGCATTGGACGGTCAAGAGTGTCCAGGGCGGAGGAGGATGTAGCGAGGAGTTTGAGAGGACACTGGCAACCACAGCGATTCTAGTCGACTTCTTGTGATGGGCAAGCGTTTGTACGATACTTTTGGTTGGAGATACATACATCTCGAAATGAGCGACTGTCGAATTGCACTGTGCATGGATCCACTTCAGAGCCGTGAACCGGCCGATGCATCGGTGGTTTTGCAGGGTCGGTTCTTGGGCTCTTCTCGAATGGTGGAGAGCCAGGGGGGCTCAAGATCGTGACTGTGATGGTCGCTTGGACGCGCTTGTGGCGTATTTGGGCATTCGAGTCACTGTGTGACCCGTCGCGTTGCTTGTCCATGTTTGTTATGTGGCCAAGCGGACGCGACCTAAAGTAGCTTGGGCGCGTGGGCCGACGCGCTCATATTCCCCCCGCCTAAACACGACACGTCCCCCGCGCGCCAGCCGTTACTGCAGCGTAATAGACCTGCGACCATACCACCACCCTTCGAAGGCACCATGAGCCTCAAGGAAAACATAGCAGGGCCACCCCTCAACGTGAGTGCACGCGAATATCCTGCATTTCGCGCAGCGCGTCAAGCTCTCAGCGCGCCAATCTCCGCGACTTCTCTTCGACGTGCTCGGCTAACCCTCCTTTGTTCCTTCCTTGTCGTAGAATGGGCTGTATATTAAGCCTGAGCCTGAAGAGCCCCGCATTGCTCCCCTTGCGCCGACTAATCCATGGCAGGCACCGGTTGCTCCTGTGCCAGAAGTGAAGCCGCTTGTAAAGCCAGAGCCTGTCGACGCGTCGCATCTCGTGAGTCAAGGTCCTACCTGCATCATGCGACGCGTTATTGACACCGAGAACGTGTGCAATATGTAGCCTCCGCCGCTGCAGCCCGCTGGAGTGCCGCTCGCACCCCAGTCAGAGTCGAAACCTCCCCTTAATGAGCAGAACGGGGCGGTATCTGCGCCCCGTGAGTTCTTCAAGAAGTATGAGAGCGTAGAGGATATCCTGTATGCGCCCGAAGAGGCGTTGAAGGAGGGGCTTGGAATGGTGAAGACGATAAAGATGTGTCTGAAGAGCCTGGATGTTGGAAGCAAGATGCGCCAGGAGGTGTGGATGAACGAGATCAAGAAGTGAGTGGTGTGCACGCTCGTGCACCGCATCCACAAGCCTCATGCGACTTTATAGCCTCGAGAGCCAGGGCGCTCCTTCCACTATGATCGCTGTCTGTGGAGGTATGTGCTGCATGCGTCCCATATTCACGTCAGAAGGCCTGAGAGGTCGATTTTCTCAGCGACTGGTGCTGGCAAATCGTCAACTCTCAACGCGATTCTTGACGGTGAGTGCACAACCTCATTCTAGTTCCAGCCCGGGCTCTGACGTCATTATGGCACAGACAACATCGTCCCGACGAGCGGCATGCGAGGTTTGCGCTTCCCTAGGACCATGTTCTTCCGGAACTAACCACCGTGTCCAGCGTGTACCGCCGTGGTGACCGAAATTGCCTATCATAAGAAGAAGACTATCGATGGAGACGTCTCATTCTTGACCGAGCAGGAATGGCGCGATGAGCTGAAGGTTCTGCTGGACGACCTCGTGGATGAAGACGGGCATGTCAAGCGCAGCACTGATTTGCGCAGTGACGCTGGCATTGCATGGTCGAAGGTGAGCTTTATCCCTGAGCAAATGGTAGGCGTTAGTCATGATGTCGACATGTCTGCACCTACAGGTCCATGCGGTGTACCCATCCATTTCGCAAGAGCAGCTGGTGCAGCTGAGTGTAGACCAAATCATCGCGCGAGACCCTAGTAAGCATCATGCAGGATGTCAGCTCTATATATGCTAATCTCCGCATTCAGAGATCGCCAAGCTCCTCGGGACCACGAAGCATATATCTGCGTCGGACTCGAAGACGTTCGCGAAGGAGATCAGCAAGTACATCGACTCAAAGGACCAAAAGCGCGGCGACAAGAAGGACAAGAAGAAGGACAAAGATAAGAAGAAGGACAAGGACAAGCGCGATGACGGGCCCGCTTATTGGCCCCTCATTCGTCAGGTGCGCGTATGGTGCAATGCGCGCGCTCTTTCTACGGGTGCGATCTTGGTAGACTTGCCGGGTGTTGCGGATGCGAACGCTGCCCGCAACAACATCGCAAAGGACTACATGAAGAAGTGCGATTGCGTGTGGATCCTGGCACCCATCACTCGTGCCGTCGACGACAAGACTGCAAGAGGTGAGTGTACGCTCTGAGTTCTATACGAAGTTGCTCACGCACATGGACAGACCTGATGGGCGACGCCTTCAAGATGCAACTGATGATGGGTGAGTTCCAACAGTCCTGAGTACGCCGTCGTCATACTGAAACTCCCTGTCAGACGGGAAGTAAGTATGAATACAAATCCTTGGCTCGGCGCATGATGTCCTGACGTAACGTGTCAGCTACGATTCTAATACCATCACCTTCATCGGTGAGCATACAATATCCACTGGATATGGTTTCGTGTCATTGACATATTTTTCAGCTTCGAAGTGTGATGACATATCCTGCTCAGAAGTCATTCGGGCGCTAAATCTCGAGGACGATCCCGAGCTCGAGAAGATTGAGGAAGAGATCGAGAAGTGCAAGGAGGAGACTAACGAGTGGAAGCAAAAGAAGACGGACGCGGAGGAGGCCGCCAAAGATCTTGATGCTCAACTCAAACAGTCTCGCGCGTTCCTGCAGGAGTACGAGGAACACCTCAAGGCGCTCGAGAACGGAGAGCATTTCGAGCCTAAGTTGACAGCAAAGAAGAAAAAGGCATCCTCGCAGCCGCCCGAAGACCCCAAGTCCGGCTCTGACTCAGACTCTAGCTCAGAGTCAGAAGATGAGGAGGATGAAAGTGCGACAGGAAAGAAGCGGAAGCGTAAAGGTGATGGCAAGAAGGGTTCCTCGAAGAAACGGAAGGCTAGCGAAGAGAGCACTCTCAAGGACGTGAATATGGATATCGACGACGACGACGATTTCATGGTTGAGGACGAGCTTAATTTCTCAGAGAGCGATTCCGACGGGGATGCACGATCGCAGTCGGGTTCGTCATCCTCTGGCAGCGACTCGGACAGCGACTCAGATTCCGACGCCGACTCTGACAAGGAAGGGAAGGATGCAGTAGACGAGGAGATGGAAGAGGAGGTGACAGTTGAGAGCCTGAAAGCGAAGATCGAGGCGGTCAAGCAAGCGATCAAGGACGGGCGCGTCCAGTTGTCCGAATTCCGGCGTCAGCGTAAGGAGGCCAGTGACATGCTCGCTACCTTGAAGAAGCGTCAGAGCAAGGCGCAGAGAGAAAAGAATGCCTTCTGCTCGTTGAAACGCTCCGAGGTGCATTTCCTGAGGATACGTGATCACAGGTTGCTGACATCGATTCGGCTCTAGTTCTCGAAAGATGTGTTGAAGGAGGACTTCCGGACTGGGCTTAAGGACCTGGACGGTACGTGACCGTTGCAATCGTGGTGATGCCGTGTATTGATCTGCCTTGCAGATGCTCAGCAGGAAGAGCAGAACCCGGACACCTTCGATCCCACCATCAATATCCGAGGTATGTGACACAGCGCTGATGTTAGCATTGTCTTACTGACTCCGCAAACAGACTACAGTGCGATCGACCTCCCGGTTTTCACTGTCTCCGCACGAGACTATGTACGGATTACAGGCACGTAGAATTGCTCTCAGCTCATCCTGTTGATTCCTTTGACTAATTCTCGTCCCTAGGACAAGTCAAGGGTGACGGTGATCCGACATGTTTCTCGAAGGTGGAAGACACTGGAGTGCCAGCGCTACAGAAATGGTGTCACCACCTCACGGTCGCCTCGCGTGAGCGCGCTGCGCGCCATTTCCTCAATCAGCTCACCACTTTCTGCAAGAACGTACTCGGTTTCTTGCAGGGTATAGGTGAGGTGACTGAGGCCGATCGCGCTGCAATGCGTGAGAAGTGGGAGTCGACCATGGGTACGGAGGGATACGCCGACGAGGACGATAAGGATCCTTATGCGTACACCTTCGATGCTGGTTGGGCCAGCTCAGATCCCTTCGACCAGCCGACGCTGGACGACTTCATCAAGCACGGCCCTGCGGCTCGTTCAGGACTGGTCTCTCTCACGAAGGAGACAAAGGTTGATCGCTATGGGGAACCGGTTGGCGTCGCGCCCCGGCTTGTCAAGGTGTGTTTGTCAAGCCATATGTTTTTCGAAACAGACGAGGGAACTACGCGTCCAGGAATTCCACCAACTTACGGACAATTGTGTTGCCGATCTTCAAGAACGCTTCAGGGACGGTCTGGAGGAGCGATGCCAAGTTGGTGCAGCGAATGTGAGTATTCAAGCTGTATGTGCGGTAGCCTATCCGAATTGCCATATTAACCACTACCTCAGGCTGCTGCGGCTGCCCTCGAAACCTCCGACGCATTTGCCGCCAGAATGCACTGGGCCACGTACCGTGCAAGTGAGTTTGTTCTCCCCCTCCAGGGCGTATGGATACTGACTCGGCTTCATTAGCCCTGCGCAGACTTGGGTCATGGCGTGAGGATCTCAATGTTGAGCTTTCAAACCCCTTCACTCGGCAAATTGCTAGCTCCTGGGCTAGAGTCTTCGAAGCCGACCTCTTCGCGTCGTTCGAGCAGGCAACAATGAAGGTGATTCAGCAGCTCATTGACGACGTGGCGGCCTCCGCAGCACCGGGTCTCAAGGAGCGCGCTCGTGGCCAAGGAGAGCTAGCGTTGGAGGAGGCTCGCGTTGCGCTTCAGAAGACGCTTGAGCGTGTCCGGGAGACCATGAACAACGAGCAGAAGGAGGTCAGCCGCTGTCTCGCGCCCCACGTGCAGAATCAGCTCGTGGACGGTTACAATCGTGCCATGGACGAGCGTGGGCGAGGGAGCGTCGCGCGCCAGAAGGTATGTATAGTTGTTGCCAGACGGTGGCCTCTGCGTTCGGTGGATGCTCACAGACTGCCTCGTATGTAGGCCGTCTTCCATGACTACGTCGCAAGGGTCAAAGATCAAGTGTTCACGGGCGCGGCAGACGTGCTCATGGGACGGCTGTCGAAGGCTGCCGAAGCCGTAGGCGATGCTCTTGACGAAGCCCTTGAAGAACTTGCACGGAAGGTCAGCCATTCCAAGCATCGCTGCTGATTTGGCATGTCCGCTCACATTCACATTCATAGATCGAGGTCAACATGGCCGTCTTGTGGGAGGGTCCTCGCGACGATCCCCGGCAAGCGAAGGCCCGCGCGGATGTTGTGGACACCGTCCACGAGATTCTGCGTCAAGTTGAGCTATGGAAGAGCGCAGAACGACTCACACAAGCCATGCGAGCGTACACTCACGACGCCGCGGCGTCGCCGAGTACCAACCATCCTGGGATCCCTACAGCAATAGCAACGTAACATCATCCGAGGCTCGATCGTGACACTCCCCGGTTAGTTCCCCGCGCGACGTATCCCAGCCGACCTCTTGTTTCTACTTGACGTTGCGCTAGTCCTTTACTGTAGTAGTGCTGGCCATGTTGCCTCTTCTTACTATACTTGCTTTTCATGAGATTACGGGCTTGAGTTCATCCGTTCGCTGACATGATCGCACCGTATCATTAATACTATGTTGTATCTTGGACGTTATTGTTGCTTGTTCAGCATTGCTTTCAGCTACTTTGCTTTCGTTAGACGACGCTTACATATTGCGATAGATAGTGTGTTGATATGCTATACACATACGGCGTACGCTAGCAGGTCTGGAGAAGCGCTCGCGATCAGGGCCCGGGCGTTGGCAAGGTCCTCCTCCGAGTCATCCTTGGTCGCAACCCACAGGTTATGGGCCTTAGTTAGACCGAATACTCGATTTCATAGCATAACATTCAGATTGCTGGCCAGGGTCTGTGGAACTTCAATAGATGCCTCATCCTCCGGTGAGCGAACACGTGGAAAGCACTGAGCAGCGTGAGAACAAGAACGCATGGCTCTTCATGCCACGCTGCGAAGGCGCCCTCAATACGTCAGTGTACATGCTTTATTACTTTTCTCCAGCTGAGCTTCAGACTTTGACATCCAGGGTACGGTTGAGGTGACTGAGCTTACAATCATGAGCAATGAGGTGGGACATGGAGTAGTCGCCGTTGTCAAAGTCGAGCACGAAGAGATTTCACTCGCAGACCTAGAGCCCGCAAAACATCCCCCTAGTGAGGTCGATCCCGGAGATAAGAATGAAGGTGTGCGCTCGAGACTGTATTGATTTCTGACCCTCACACTAACTAGGGAGAAGTGCTCTCGTATGACCCTCAACTTGCGGGACAACGGGCGCTCGAGTTGGTCGACTCAATATGGGACCAAATCCACACACTCCCGCTTGGCAGTAACATGAGGAAGGAGGAGTTCCGGGAAACGGTTGCCAGGTTGGACAGCACGAAAGAGTCCACAATGCAAATCTGACTCTCCGCCTAGCTTACGACGTAAAGGAGCAACCTCGACGACCACGATCGTAGTCTGCGGTTGTACGCTTGCGGTCACCCATTTACTCAGGGCCACCAGTATCCGCTGACGACGATATTCTCTAGCCACTGGCGCAGGAAAATCGTCTCTGATAAATGCACTCCTAGGAGGTATGGATCGCAATTGTCACGACACCGTCCGTCCAATACTGAAACTTCTGCGATTCAGAGCCTATTCTTCCGACCAGTGGCATGAAAGGTCGGTATCACTTTTGCTCCACTAGCCATCCTCTTGACGAAGCGTAAACCAGCATGCACGTCGTTTGTCACGGAGATCGCATACAACGCAAGCCCGGGCTATAGGGCAACGATCGAACTGCTGACTCTTCAGGAATGGGAGGATGAGATAGCGCTTCTATTAGGCGATTTACGAGATGCTGCTGGTAAAGAGTCAGAAGAGTTTGAGGCTGCAAAAGCAAAGGTATCCCGTCCGCCGCACTCTCATCCCCTCCATGGTACTGACATTTTCAAAGGTCTTGGCGGTATATCCGACGATGTCTTTGAACGACATCTCCACGATGACGGTCGACGGCGTCCTTGCTCACGGTGATCTACGTATGTCATGTCCATCGCATCTCGGGTCTGTCCTCCTCGCTCATATGCCTGTGCCAGCCGTTACACTTTCGCTAGGCAGTAAGGCGTCAGTACAAAGCGAAGACGTTGCCAAGTTTCAGAAAGAATTGTCGCGCTATATGGATAGCCGGGAAGGTCTCTTGAATCGTCCGGGACCACCAGCACGATCAGGCACCGTACCGTCCCCGGCGTATTGGCCTCTCATTCGCCATGTTCAGATATTCGTTAAGTCGCCCATTCTCCAGCATGGTGCGGTCCTAGTCGATGTGCCGGGTACAGGCGATAGCAATCCTGCCCGGAACCGGATCGCTCAGAGCTTCCTAGCGAAAGCGGACAAGTTCTTCATCGTAGCTCCGATCGTGCGAGCAGTCAGTGATAAAGTTGCAAGTGGTGAGAGCTCATGCTTAGGATGATTTCTTCTACGCTCTTGACACATCGTGCGTTACTAGACCTGTGCGGTGACGTCTTCAAAAACCAGCTGAGAATGAGTCAGTCCCATTGGTTTGGGCCAGCCATCCACGTAGATCCTAAGCTGACTGTTTTTTAGATGGGAAGTATGTAACATCCGTGTCGATACCTCCTACAACAGAGTGACAGCTATGTTAGGTATCATTCCGAGGCGATCACATTTATCGGTAGGTGAAATCAGCCCCTCGGGAACACAAGTAGTGCTAATGGATATCATTGTGCAGCGACCAAGTGCGACGACGTCTCCTGCTCCGAAATCATCAACGACTTGAGGCTTTCCGACGAACCCGATTTTCAGCGAATTGTGAAAAGAGTGGAGGAATGCGAGTCTAAGCTGAAGAGTTGGCGCGAATCACTGGAGCGGTTTCAAGCCACGGAGAGACGTATGTGTCAATCCCTCATCGTGATATCTTAGCTTCACAACGATCGGCAGAACAAATGGCACATCGGGCAGGGCTTCAGGGAGCCGATCCATCTACACCAGAGCCGCGGCGTCGGCGTCGGGGCGTTCAGGGAGAACAAAGCGCCAATGCAGCCTCGAAAGGGATTCGGGGTGACGGTGCAAAGCGATCATGCGATGCAGAGCACATCGACGATGTGACTCTGTCCAAGAGACGAAGACTGGAAGTACCAATGGTATGTCGAAGTGTAACGCCATATGCATTGAGTTTGCTCATAGATATCGATGGCCAGGAGCTGGACGATCCACCGAACTCTCATACCACCACCAGTCAAGACGTTGCGGAGCCGGCTTCCCCACTTCCGGATGAACATGGTGACATCCACTTTGCAGAGATGGCCACGACATTGAGACGCATCAACGATATTCAAGACCTCATACGAATTGGGACTAACAACAGAGATCAAGCCCTGAGGGAGCGGGAGCTCTACTGTATCAAACAACGTTCTGAGGTAAGCCGGCTAACTTTGCAAGACCATCGAGAGCTCATAGGCAGCATCATGGGTCACGGTATGGGTCCGGATGCTGCAGTGGTCCAAAGCGAGCCTCAAGCGCCAATTCCGGGCGGGCATAGAAGAAATGGAAGGTCTGGACTTCTTGATTGGTATATTCTTACATGGTTCTAACAGATGCTACTCATGCAGCCTGTATGCCCGACGACGGCGAAGGTTAGTCTAGTAGCATCACATGGCCTGGCAGAGCCCACTGACTTTCCCGTCTTTTCAGAGTATGAGGCTGAGTGCGACGCTGATCTCCCCGTCTTCACCGTCTCCGCGAGAGCATACATGCTTCTCCAAGGTGGGTCATACAATGCACCTTCAGGTTGCCCGCGTTGAAGATGATAATGTCCCATTACACAGGGGGCGATCTGGAAGCGGAGAGATGTTCCTTCAAGGAATCGGACACAGAGATCCCAGCTCTCTGCGAGTGGATCCAGACTATCACCCTGCCGTCGCGCGAGAGAACAGCAGCAGAGGTGCTCATCCTCCTGAAAGACTTTGCGCAGAGCGTCGACGAGTGGCTGGACGGCATCCCTGGGGTGAGCTTGCAGGATTGCGAAGCATTACGCGAACGGTGGCGCTCGAAGAAAAGCCAGGCAGCGAAGGGCAACAAGGATCGACCGATCAGAGAAGTCCAAGCGTCGCGCTACCATCTCAAGCCGGACGCCATGGTCCCGATGCTCATCAAGGTCAGTGCCAATGGTTGGCGGACGGGTGAAACGCTGCTGAGAGCGGACTGTTAGGCTTTCCACACCGTCGTTGATGATATGGCCGGAGAGTTCCCCAAACGTTTTGCGGCAAAATTGCAGAATAAATGGCGCGCGAGTGCTGAAGAGGTAAGCTCGACCGTAGCTTCAAAAATAGCGTAAGCCTCGAGGTGCGGTGCTGAGCTCAGGACAGGCGTCGTCGGAACTTGTGGAGGCATCTAAGAAGTTCGTCACCTCTAGGAATCTTCACCACCAGACATATGCCGCGAGTGAGTCAACGATGCACCACAACCAATGTAGCGCGGGGTTATATGCTGACACGGGTCGCAGCTCTCCGACGCAACGGTGTCCACCACCACAATCTCAACGCAGAGCTCGCCCTTCCGTTCACCAAGCGCATCGCCCGCCTTTACGTCGATATGTTCCGGGGCAGCCCACTGAAGACCCTCGAAGCGGCCGTCATGCACGTGATCGAGAGCGTACTCAGCGCAGTCGTCGACTCGGCTCCGCCGTACCTGCGGCTTCGCGCTACGCAGCTCGCAAAGGCCACGGTGGACAAGATCCGACGGCGGACGAAGTTGTTACACAGGTCCGTGCGCTCCGGCCTCGAAAGTATCCAGCAGTCTAGCAGTGGATTCTTGGGCACGTTCATACAGGCCCAGCTCCTGGAGGGCTACCAACAGGCGAGCGAGGTCAAAGGTAGGGGGAGGTTCATCCGGCAGCAGGTATGTGCAGCCCGTTACGATAGCTGCGGCGCACGATCGCTCATACACGGCTCTAACGCGACAGAACACGTTCAATGCCTACCTCGAGACGAAGAAGGCGACGCTCTTCAGCGACGCCGCGGCGGCTCTGGCGACGCAAGTCGACGAGGCGTCGAAGGCGACTCGCGACGCACTCGACCAGGCCCTCGAAGAGATCGCCAGCAAGGTACGTCACGTCCCAGCATCCGACGCCAAAGAACCGAATATTCACCCTAGCCGCCGCTCACACCTCCCGTGCTCCCGCGCAGATCGAGGTGCAGATCTCCATCCTGTGGGAGGGCTGCCACCTCGCGGGCGACGAGGACATCAAGACGCGCGTCAAGACGAAGATGCTCCTCGCGGACACCATCGCCGAGGTCGACCGCTGGCTCGCGGCCAAGGCCCGTCGGGACCGCGACGCACGCCAGCTTGCCGCACCTGTGGCGGCGCAAGCGGTCGCGGGCCCGTCCTCGTCTTCGTCTGCTGCTGAACGAGCTGCGAACTGAGTGCCGATAGTTTACTCGAACGTCGGCCGATCGATTCGAGGGCCAAGGATCAAGTTGACCCAGCCAAGATGGAAGGCGCAAGACATCACTTGTGCCCAGTCCCCATTTAATTGACCCCTAGGCTCGGGGACAGGATACCTGCTGCGTTGCTATACGTATGTATGAATACTAGAAGACCGACGGCCTTGCTATGTCCCCCGAACCCCNCCCTCCCCTCCCCTCCCCCTTCTCCTCTCTTCCCCTTTGCGCTGTACCTGATCTTGTAGATTTTAATGTACAATATTCGGATGCTCTGTGGAAATACCCACCCCGGAGTCCGGACAGACGGCCTCTAGTCATGCACCCGGTATGATCATCAAATCCGGGCACTGTACTCGGCGTCCTTACGACAGGGCCCCTCCCCCTTCCTTTGTCTCCTCGATACCAATTGGTATTCGGCTTCTTACAACCATCTACACGACTTGCTTTATGCATTGTGCTTCTTGCTTGTCTTGCCTGGGATTGTATGTAGATGCTCGCATTGAATTGCTCACACTGATTGCGATATCGATGTTCAGACTCGCCGGGGACTTGTCTCGTCCCCTATCTCACAGCGACGGCGACCCTTGCATCTGTGAAGTCTGTTACGTCTGAATGTCATGCGCGAGGGCGGACGGGGAAATGCATTGCTGATCAGGCACGCTCTCAATCGAGGTGGATCACACGCTACGTGTTCGTACGATAATGATATTGCATTGGAATGAGAAACTACTCGTCCGCGACGTTTGTACCAGTACAAGACGGTCATGGAGGATGGGGTGAACACCCGAGAGCAAAGCAAGTAGACGTGATGAGCGTGAGAGCGGTCGTGAGCGGCGTGAGTACATAGGAGAGACAACAGGGAGATTTGAAGGCGAAGAAGGGGAGGGTATCGTACATACACGGTGCCGATACAGTTGAGGCGCTGTCACACTGGAGTCGTAGTAGTACGGAGGCGGCGAGCAAAGATAGAGACGAGGGCTACAGTATCGCAGAGCAATGGGTCGCTAACAAGAGGACATAAAGATAGTCCGGAGGGCGGCATTCCGAGGACAGCGGTCACAAGGAAGGACGAAGTCCGGCCGAAAGGAAGATTGCGAATACAAAGGAGGGTGATGGGGCGCATCGTATCCACCACGCACGCCTTCCTGTCCCTCACGATTGAGGGAGAGCAGGGCGTGATTGGGGTGGAGAATCGCGCGTAGGTCCATAGCTTATCGGGAGAGTATAAGGCGCGCGCCTGGCGCGATCAACGCTTTGATTAGGTTCTTCGCGGGCGGGACCGACTATGACGTTACGCGTAGGAGGTACGCGGGAACGCGTCGGACGCGCTCAAACGCGGTAGATGGGACGTCCGCGCCAGTCGACGGTTCGCCCGGTACGGGCATCGACGTAGTCGCGATGTTGGCTGCGCGAAGACGAGGAATGGTGGCCGAGTCCGAACAGGCGACGAATGCGCTCGCTCAGGGGCTCGCCGACAGGACGATCGCGATGGAGGCTCTGGCCATGGTGCGGGGGAGACTGCCGGGGACGGCTAGAGCTCTGGGTGGTATGATGCTTGGTAAGCCCAAGTCTTTGGAGGATTGTAACGGAAGTACTAACCCTGTGGTGCGAGCGACCAGCATCGGCTATCTGCACCGATTGCCTAGGTACTGACTGGGAACGGTGGTGGCGAGTGTGCGAGGACGAACGGCGTTGCCCCGAGTGGTGTCCGTGGTGGGACGAAGACGGACTGTGGCGCGAAGAGTCGTGGTAGCGCGAGGGCTCCGAAGACGGGTAGTAGACACCACCGGAGCCGGTACGGGCGTGGCCTTGGTGGCGAGCGCGGCGGTTGGGGTCGTACTGATAGTCCGGGGTGAGGTACTGAGGGGAGTTGTAGTACGCGCCGCTGGCCTGTTGAGGGTAGGTGGTCGCATAGTGCTGGGGAGAGCCGCTGTAGTGAGACTGTGCGGAGTGGGTGTAGACTATCTGCTGGGGCATCTGGCTGGTGGGACTGGGAGTAGGCCCGAGGGCGCTGATAGACGTGAGCGTGTTGGTTGGGCTGGAGGTAGTACGTGGGCATTGTGGTCGCTGTTGCTGTGAGATTTCTGGGGGAAGAGGAGATGGGAGCGTGGACGAGTGGAGAGAGAGGGCGAGAGAGGAGGCCATTGCTTATATATTGGGTGGAGGAGAGAAGTGGCGATTCAGACTTTTACTTTTTGGCGGAGGAGGGGCGAAATGTGAAGGGGTATGTGACTGCCAAAGGGGCATCGTCATCCTTTGTGAGAGAATCTCAGATCCAGCGATGCGGATCTCGCTCCGGGCGTCTTCCGCCTCCGACACAGGCTGTCCTCCGTCGCGCACAGCTCGCGCTCTCAACATATGTTTTCTCGTCCTGCCGCCCTACAGCGACTCCAATTCCTGTGCGCATATACTAGCTCTGCGCGCGTGTAGCCTGATTTAGGGTGCTCAGGCCGCGGCGCCCAGCACGGTGCTTACGGCACTCGTTTGACGACGCGCCCTTTTCGCCGTACGTGGCCAAACAATTGCATGCCGTTTACCGTGGCCACTGGCCAGTCATTCCGACTCTTCACCCGCCTGCTGCGCGTGCGCTCAGCCTGCGGTGACTATCACCTACGCCCCTACGCCCCTGCCACGCCTCGTGTATATCGTCCGTATCATACACAGTGGCCAATTTTCAGCAAACTCTGTCCCTCTGCTCCGAGGTCCTCCCGCTCTAGCCGGTTCCGTCCATCCCGTCCCGTCCCCCCGTCTCTTTCTCACCAGCTCACACTTCCCCTCAACACCCACAGCGTCGCCACCATCTTCATCTAACATGCGTTTGCCTGCAGGCACGTCCACCACCCTTCCCCGACTCCGGTGCGCCATTGAGTCTCCAGCCTGCGCTCCACCTACCTGACATTCCGAGCCCGGCATCCCACCGTACAGTGCAAGGCGGCGACCGAGTCGCCGCTACCACAGGTCCAAGGCGCTCCTCCGCAGTGCACCCTTGTCAACCTTCCTCCCTCCGTCCCCCGTTGGACACAGGAATGGCCCGAACGGTGCTTTTTGTCCGCTCGTCTGGGGCCGCCCCCACGCGGCTAGGTGGCACCTCGAGCTCGAGAGGAGTCGGCATCTAATCACGGTCGTTACTTTCCCAAGCACTCTGTGCAGCTTGGTCCTCGAGTGCTCTATCTGGTCTTTGCTCTGTGTCCTCAGCCACACCATCTTGACTGTTCGCGAACTCTGTCTGCGCCGTCGGAACTCTGTTCCCCGCGGGCCGCGATCAGCGTCGCGCAGAAAGTCGCGGATCGGCGCCTCGTGGTATCTGCGTGCCTCTCTCTCGTCCGTCTTCACAGCGCTTTGTCTCCGTCCTAGAAACGCAAAACATACGACCGTTGCTGCCACTCTTGTCTTCACCCCAACATCACCAGCGTCGTGTCGCGAAAACGTGGCCGTTGTAGGTCCACGCGTTGCGGTCCAGTTCCCGGGCCCGTTGCTCAGGTACCCCGGCCTTTGTGTCAGTGCGTCTCCATCTCTCGCCACTCAATGTGATAACCCCCAAAGTTCCTTTTACCTTTCTCGCGCACGCCGCAGCCCCGAGGAAGGCGGAGGGGTGTTGCGTACGTACAATCAACCTCCTTATTACACCCTTGGACACACGGCGCCACTCCGAATACCCCTGCGCGCGCGCGAAGCCAGTCTCGGATGTGATATGAGCCATACCTCCCCTGCCTAGGTCCCATATCGGGCGCTGTGGCTTAATGGCCAGAGATTGCGTTCTGCGCCCCAGGCCACGTTGCACCACAGAAGCTCGCCTTTGCGCGCCTTCGCTCAATGGAGGCCGTTTCCGGCGGTGAGGATCGCTGTCCTGTGGGCCTGTCCAGGATCCAACAGAGCGCTGGCTGGACTGTCGCTGCTGCCCGCGCAGATGGCGCGCGGAGCTCAATCACCGATGGGAAGCCTGCGCCGTGGGGGCTATCTGGCGACGCGTGAGACCCCGGGCTACGAGTGCGGACCCGTACCTCTTTCTCGAACATAATCCAAACTGATAGCGCAGAGCAGAANGGGGGAGACGTGGGTTGGCTCCTAGGACGCGCAGTGCTGACGCTCGCGGTGCGCCTGGAATTGAACTCAGAGCTGTCTATCGTGGTGTGTAATCTCTTGCAGGGTCGCGGGCGTATCATCTTCGTCAGGTCGACATCACAGGAAACCTCGGGCGTCGGTCCTCCTGGTTCGCTGCGGTCCCCCTCGTCCCGCCACCGGTCCGCATACACTCAAAGCAGAAGGCGCACCTTCCAGCAAGGGCCGTGGCTGCGTATCCGGATATCCCATTGTGGTTCGTGTCAACTCGACAGTGGCGACCCCGCCTAGACGTGAACGTGGTTCCTGTCTCCTGCCTTGACGCACAAACCCCGCCTGCGTCGTGTCGGGGTACGTACTCTAATCAGTCGACCGCACAAGCAAGCGCGCGGAGCCGGATATCCCAGTCACTCGCACAGCTACCACCCTCAACGCAGAGCTCGAGGCCACTGGCGCGCTGGTCGCCACCGCACTCCCACCCGCCCGCCACCGCATACCCTCGCGTTCCCCTCTTCCCCGCCTTCGCCCGTCGACCCGCGCCGCAGTCAACACGATCCAATACCTCATACCCCGCATTCGATCCCACCGCGCCCACGCAAGAAGCCATTGAAGGGATGAACCCCTTGGGCGTGTACTGCCTTCGATCGGCCATGCACGCATGGATCCTCATTTACACGTACGAAGCTCGCAGAAGCTGCAGAAGCCTGCGGGGGTGGCCGCGGGGGGGCGGCACGTGGACCGTGACCGCTGGCCAGCACTGGGGTACCGCCGACCGGTAGGCTAAGCATGAATGTGATCATGAGCACTACGAATGCCATGCGATTTTCGCCCGGGCACCTGACTATAGGTAAGTACTGCCGCGCCCTTGCGAAGCACCGTCGTACTGCACTAAGAGGTGCATTCAATGGCCGCAGATCCGCGTTCCGTTGGGAGACAGAAGACATTCGAAGTTGGCGCGGGGCCAAGTGCTATGACGCCATGCACCGGGACCTATCATATTGCTCGTGGTGCTTCACTATCGCTATGCGTACCACCATTGGCCACACGTTTGGAGCAGGTCGTGTGCCCTCCGAGTCTATCTATCTCTTACACTGACAGTCTGACGCTGACAAGCAGGTTCGCTATCGCTCGTCGCACCTCCGTCCCGAGGTCCCGAGCGCCGTGTGGACAAGGTGTAATACCCTGTGGTCACTGGTGCCCCCGCTTCACGAAACGTACATGCGTGTCCCCTCGATGATGTATCATCATGCACCTGTCTATCGCCGTGGACGCTGCTGTGTGCCAACATACCAACACTGGATCCAACCCGGACGCGGACACACCGGACGCTAGCGCTGCACACGGTACCGCAGTCCCTGCATACCTGCATGAACAAACGTGCGCCGAAGGCCACGAGCTCTACAGCTGGCTCAAGTAGTGCTATGACGCTATGCTCTTCTCAAGTCGTAGGACTTCCTGACGAAAGCACCCCATCTCCCTCTTGTTGATCCCGTCCGCCCCTGCATCGCGGAGTTGTCGAGCGGATCCCGAGCTGCTTCTTAGTGCCCAATGTCCAAGGAGCCGCCGGCGGGGCACCCTCTCCCCCTCCCTAGATCGACTAGGCCGAACTCAGTCCTCAGCGGCCTGCCACCTCGAGCTCCAGCGGAGCGTGGCTCCCCACTCGTGTTGTCGGGCACCAGGGCGGCGTCGCGAAGTTGCTGGGTATATCTCATCGGCGCGTCCAGCGAGATTTATTCCGTGATGTCGAGAGCGGTGATAGTTATGTCGGGCGACGATCTAATGGTAGAATGTTCCGAGTCATTCCGAGTGTTGTGTGGCCTCTTACTGGCTTTCCTCTCGTTGCAGCTATCGAAGGGCGCAAATTGAGCCTCTTGTCGTCTTTGAGAGCCATGCTCTCTCGCCGCACGACGTGGGCAGTATCATTAGGTCGTTCGGACTGGTGGCATTTTGGTGGATGCTCAACGTGTGGAGGTCGCGCACGCACGGTCATCTCAACATTGAGGATCAGGGGTGTCGAGCCCATGGCGAACGCAAAATGTGCACGGTCGCGACACAGCAACCTGACATCGTTATCACGCACATGCTGATTCGGGCCTGAAGTGCACGAGCGTGGACTTGAACGTTTCCTTCGAACGTGGACACCGAGCTCGCATGAAGATCTGACTCCTCGAGGCTCGGAGTGTCGGACAGGCGTGGCAGAATCACGCAGACCCTTGTCCGTTTGCCTTTGTACACCGCCCACGTCAAAGTCAAAACCACACGTCGACACCGGCCATCGCCTTGGTGTGGCTTAATGTCCTCATCGAGGCACACATTGCATCCTACCTTACATATACGAGTCAGCCGGGGAACACGGTGCCACGATGTACGCGCTACTCCGAGTCTATACGAGGGCATTGCGCAGCGGCACTGCGGACTGTCTAAGGTGGTGGTGGTGCATCTGACCGGTACTAGCGCGGTTGCAGCAAATCCACGTCAAGGAACCGAAGCGGAGCTGCGAATGCTGACGGTGCGGCATGCAGCGTGCGGCGACAGCGTCGAAAGTCGCTAGGAATAGGTAGGAATAGGATGTGGCCAATTCATGGAATCTTGGGAGATCTACTTGGTGCTCAGGAGGGTTTGTACTTGAGCAAATACTTGGCCCTCGGGCGGCACCACCGCCACCGCCACTACTAGTACAATGTGCGTCGGCTCGGGTATGAGTACCGCATCTGTGATAACGACGTCGTGCATTGTCTGATTCCGGGCTGAGCGCGAGAGGCCACTTTGCCGGTATACGAGTGCCCGCACCACGCGCAGTGCGTAGCAAATGGACGGCGTGGGCAGCCGCGCGGCGGGCCACAGGAGAGCCGGTAGCCTCCTCGAGTCATACTATGTACGGCTGGTAGATCGTTGGTCACCAAGATGAGGTGCACGGGCCCCAGGGCCCAGGACGGAGCTCACGATCGCCTGCATTCCAAAGCTCACCGCTCAACACAGCCCTGGAGTTCTTTATGTCCCACCCGGGCCCGACTGGGACATGACGCACGCTTGGGGCCTGAGGCCTGAGTCTTCGGGATTGTCGGTCAGTCAGGCCTTGTCCTTGTGTTCACCGCCGATCGCATGGCGCGGGCCCAGAGGATCGAGCGACGTGCCGCGTAGAATGATCGTGCTGAGAGTAGAATGCCCTGACTGACTGGGAAGGCTGACATTGAACTCTGCCTAGCGAGCGGTCATGTTACAGAGAACGACAGCTGACCTATGCGTCTCGCACCGCTGCCTAGATTGCCCACCTGGTCCATGCAATCACCCAAGTACCCAAGACCGCACGGGCACCCCAACTGTCTTGCGCCGGCCCTGCCTGACACTGGCCATTGCCGTGCTCTTCGCAAGTTTCGCTGTGTGATTTGAGGGCCCAGAACGGGTGTCCACGGGGATTGTGCTCTGCTGTTGCTGCGACGGGCGTATCACAGGTCAAGGGTCCAGGTTTCCTGTCTCTGTTGAAAGGGTGGTCGAAGCCTTGCAACGCGATAGGAACAAGGGAATATGTGGGTGGAAGAGCAAGAGGAAGCAATTGCACCGATTTTGGCAGGGTCGAGCGAGATGAACGGATAGGCGTTTGCGGAGAACCAAACACACTAGTAGTAGTACCATGGTGTGCACATGAGGGAAACACGGTGCCGAGAGGGATATCGACTGGGGCGGATTCGTTGTCACGAGGGCGCAGGACATGGCGCTGCAGGTTGCGCTCCCAGGGTGCGCGGTTGCGCCCACAATCATTCCATCTCTGCGAAATCGCCTTCGTCCAAGTCCGCAGGCTGTGCGCGGTCGTGTAAGCGACACGAGAAGGCGTCGTTTAGCACGAGAAGATGATTGGGAGGGGGCCAGCCGCACATGGACGCGCGAGCGGAGTTGCGGAAGCGAGGGTGGGCAAGGAGACATCTCGTCAATGCGATGCGGCGGAGACTCCGGACAAGTCGGGCGCGACGTACCTCCTTGGGTTCTTCGTCTTCGCCGTACTGCATTACGAAGTCGATGTTGCTGAGCACGGTTTCTATCGAGTCCGGATTTGTCAGGTCGAGAGCGAGGAACTTGACAAGTGGGTGGTCCTCGATCTGCGCCCCGGTCATCGCACACGAGTAAATGTCCAATATTCAAGGGTCGCATAAGTGGATCGCACAGCGTCCATGCCGAGAGAAAGCAACAGAATTCCGTTGTACGTGCGCCAGGTGTCCGAAAGATGTCGGAGAATCAATCAGGGTCGACAGCATGAGTGAACACATACACCAGAGCGGAAAGAGAGAAAGACCGCCAACCCACCAATTGGACAATCGCCTGGTTGAGCGCGTGGAATTTGGAGTTGCGCTCGGTCTGTTCCTCACGGCTCCCTGGCGCCGAGACGAGCAGCATTGGGTCCGCTTCTAGATACCTGAGGGAAAGCGGCAATAGTCAGCGCTGCTGATGTGTCACGACGCGCCCGGTGATCAAGGAGAACAAGTCAGAGTGGCGGTGAGGAACAAATAGGGGTTGGTTGGTATGTGGCGCGATTGCAATATGTGCGAGACAAACCATTCCCGCAAGACATATGCGATGTAACTCTGCGCGAATTACGCCGTGAGACGGCCCCAATTCCAAGCAACCCAGGGAAGGTACTATGCGTGGCTGTATAGCCGTCAAGTGTCGGTGGACATGGGCTACCGATGCCGTAGCCGACACCCACCTTGCAATATCCTTCCTTGTCCTGATACCGTTTCGGCCGCTGCCCTTGTCCTCGACGTTGCTTGTGACCAGGTCCATTTTCGACATAATGTTGAGCCACGGTACTTCCAGGTTGACCATAGCAGACATGGCGCTCAAAACACCACTACAGATCAGAATTCAAGACCGCGGGGCCCGTGCATCAGTTTGGTGTTCCTTGGGAGACATGGTCCATGAAGTGTTGAGGACTCACCTGAAGAACTTATATTTGTCTTCCATGAATTGCGACTCTATCAGATAGACTGCACATGTCCGAATACCCATTCGTTGCAATTGACGAACGAGGGTGGGCAAGAAGGGATGGTGTGTGTATAGCTCGATTTGACCTGGTTAGGCGTTCAAACTGTGGTACATACTGAGCACTCGGTGTCGTTAATTCCAGAGGCTTACCTGGGCAATCAATAATCAGGTAGTCGTCCTCGTACGCGCCGAGCTCTTCCTCAAGCCAGTCCATATTTTCTAGCAGGTACCTAGCGGACAGATTGAGTGGTCAGCACGCCAGTCATAAAACGTGTAGTCGCCTCTTTCCATTCAAGTTCTGAGGGGATGGATATGCGGATGAACATACTCGAAACAATATACCAGGCCGCCATTCGGTCCATAGCCAAGGTGCTCCATGACGTCTTCTAGGGAGACTAGGTCTCGGATGTCTATTGCGGGCTCGTACTCGAAGGCATCTGAATTCGCCGCAGGATCAAGGTTGACGAGATGACCCGACCGTTTTGAGGTTTGCAGGTGAGTGATGAGCCCATTGGAGAAGGTAGATTTGCCTGCTCCCGCAGGACCAGTTACAAGCACAGCGTAGCGCATTCTGGGAAAGGAGAATAGTGGGAGGGGCTTGTGACTTTGAAATTTGTTTGAGTATACTCCTCAGGTCCCTCTATTGTGAATATAGACCAAGTCCAAGGAAGATGAGCCTGGAGAAATCGACGCTGTGGCTGAAGCAGAAGCTGGAATTACAGACAGGCGCCCAGAAGTGCTCGCAAAGATAATCTGGGCGTCTGTTCCGCGGGGCGCGGGCAAGTCGATCGTTCTTGACCCGTTCCTGCCGCGGCAACGCATCTTGCACTCTGCACTTACGTTCGCCACTGCACATCTTTTGACCCCAACATATTCTGAGACACTCACAAGTTCTGTACGCGACTCCCAGCATACTCCATTACGAACGGCTTGCCTGACGCTGCAGCAGTCTAACCACGATGTCGAAGCCCCCCCATTATCCCCGAGACCACTGCTGCTGGTATCGCGGTTGATCCCCGCACCCTCGAGCGCGTTATCCCTGAGTCTCGCAGACCTGACGGGACGTACGTCTAGCTATCTCCGCTTTGCCATGTCGCTCGTCTCACATTTCTCTCTCCCTTCACTACGCTTACATTAAACCCTCCTTGCTGCGCCACAACTTGCGGGGCTGAACATATCTGGACCGTGTCGTGCGACCGCGCTCGTCTCGTAGTGTGCGCAAGCAAATCAAGATCAGACCGGGATTCACGCCGCAGGAGGATGTTCGTCGTTTCCGCGGCACGCGCCAGGCGCAGATGGACGCGAACTCGCTCCCCAAGGGGCACATCATTGGCTGGGCGCCTCCGCCCCAGGCTGCGGTGCCGCCAGCATCCAAGGCCGGCATGAGCAAGGCGCAGAAGAAGAACGAGAAGAGGAAGGAGAAGCGGAAGGAGAAGCGCGAGGAGACCACGAAGGTCAAGGACAACTGGGACGACGATGATGAGGGCGAGGCGGAGGGAGCTACCACTCCTGCTGGATCGGCACCTGCGGGGAAGGCCAAGGAGGGCGCGCACACACCCGAAAATCCTAACTGGGCTGCTGCGCCCGATGCGAAGCAAGACTCGAAGACGGGCGCAGACGCGGAGGGTCTCGCGGACAAGCTGGACAAGCTGGAGGTGCGATGAATAATATGTAACACTACACTCGACGTTCTATGTTCTTTAGTGGGTATGTAGATGGGTTAGGATATGATTACGGCAATGTAACGGTAGATTCTTCCTGCGGCATGGACAATCTAACGTGAGGCGCGGGAAGTGAAGGAAAAGTGCAGCCGTAAGTCCGAGCCGAGTAGCATATGTGTAACCGCCTACGAATCCGTCCGAGCGTCTTCAATTCTAGAGTCCGAGGCGACACAAAATCACCGACGAGCTCCTCGGCCAGCGAGGGACGTGTGCTAGGAGCTAGCTTCATGTAACCCACGGCTGTGGACCTGCTCCGGGGGGCAAAATCTCGGGTGTTGAAGGAGGCGTCGGTGATTTAGGTGGTTTGGGCTTGACCACGTATATCTCCATTGTCACGATGATGACCAGCGTTAGGACCGCCAACGCAGCTTCACGACGTTTTCGATTAGACTGTTGCACCCATGAAATATAGCTGGATTGATTGCTCACCGACAGCGGCACGCATCTTCTCCCACCGCGACTCTTCGACTTGAGTCTTGAGCTCTCCGATAGTCACAAGTGCCTTACTGAGCACCTCCTATATCAACCGGTCAGTACGTCGCGAATGCATCACATTTGCCGCAACTCTACCTCAATCTGCAAGTCAATCGCCTTCAAGTCGTTCTTAGCTTCATTCTTCCGGCTGTCGAGGTCCATCTGGATTCTACGCAACGTCGGAGACCGGAAGCAAGGTAAACAGGTATCGACATGGACTCACTCGTGCTTCAATTGGGCTATATCCTCCTTCATTCGCCCATCTAGCGCGTCCACTTCTCTTCTGAGCGCAGCAGTTGCTGAACGCATCGCAGCCGTTTCGTTCCTTGTAAGCACGCTAATTTCGGTGCGCAACTCCGAGAGTGCTGCTTTGAAGAGGTATGCTTGCTATGGTTCGAGCTACAAGTTAGAGTCACGCTACATAGTGAACACAAGGCGGGGCTCACGCTCTCGAGGTCTTGCACAGTTAACGCATCTCTCTTAACCCGTCCTATTCGATCGACGAGCAGAGCTCGCGTGACACGCATCAGGTTCCGTGCTATGGGCGTCGGGAAAGAGTGTTCCAGTGCGGCGAAGAACTTGTGCGTGTTGAATGGTGGATTGACATGGTACGGCGGAGAGACAGGAGTTTGGGGAAGCGGAAGATTGGTCCGGGGGTCTATAGGCGGGTGCACGAATTTTGCTGGGACTGATACGCTCTCCGAGGAGCTGAGAGGCGGGGCATTGTCTGAAGGACCTGCAGGTTCCTGCTGAGGGCTCGCAGCTTGCGGTGGTGTGGGTGGCGGCGGGTCAGGCGAGGATGGTGCAGGGGGCGATGGCGGTTTACTCGATCCGCCTTGGTTAGACGGGTCCTTGGGGTGCGCGAGGCTTATGTCGGATGCGCCGGATGCGCGAGGTGGATCAGATATCGTGACGTAGGGTGCTTGACGCGAATGTCGCAGGCGGAGGGCGGATGTCGGCAGGCGAGGACGCAGACATCCATGTCCGCAAATTATGGGGTTGCGCAGTGGTTGGAGGTTGCGCACAAACATTGTTAACGAGAGCAGCGTAAGTAGTAGTAGCCAAGCAGTCGGCCTAGCGTTAGAATAGATTACAAAGGGGCGTTCGAGTACGCGCGTGATCAGCAGCAGAGTCAAGAGTCAGCGGTGTGCTTAACGGGCGTCTGTTTACGAGGCGTAGCGGCGTTGAAGCCATTGCCTTCCGATCGTTCCAAATCGGGAACGCCTTCGATTTCAGGGACAGACTGTACAGTGCAGGACCACACTCTTGCAGCACGGCTTTCTCTTCGCAACTGCCGCGGGTCTGTTCAAATCATACTGCTTGACTCTGCACGGCTATCGTCACCATGACCAGATATACGAACTTTGGGCGCAAGCGCACCCACGTGCAGGCAGGCTTCGATAACGATCCTCAGCCCGAGTCAGCGCCAGAAAAGACTGTCAGCGCTGTGCAGGACGCTGGCACATCTGGTGAAGGCGCATCGGAGCCCGAGAAGAAGAAGCGAAAACGTATCAGAGGGAAGAAGCCCAAAGTGGATGGCGAAGGAGCGGATGCCGGTGTTTCGCGAGGCGGGCAGGACGGAGAAGGCGGACAGTCGTCTCAGAATGGGCGCAGGTCGCATGATAGGCCCAACAAGGGGAAGAAATTCCAACCAAAAGGTCCGTAATCCGTTAATACATTGCCATACTGTGAGCCCATCCTTATAACGTTTCTTGCAGATCGAAAGCAGGCGTCGGAGCAACGCAGAGTCAAGCGCATCCAAGACCGCAACGCCGACACTACATGTTTTGCCTGCAGAGAGAAGGGGCATACAGCGAGGGATTGTACGAGGTCATTAGCCGCAGATGCCCTTGACGGAGAGAAGTCTGGAACAAAAGCGGGTCGCGATGCAGTGGGCATATGTTACCGGTAAGTTTATCCTACAAGTGATGTACATATATACTCAACTTCTGTCCATTCGTAGCTGCGGCTCGAGGAGGCATACCCTCTCCAAATGTAAAGAGCCTGTCGACCCGGAAAACCCACTCCCTTTCGCGTCCTGTTTCGTCTGCTCAGGAAAGGGTCATCTGGCGTCGAAGTGCCCGAAAAATCAATCGAAAGGCATATACCCTAATGGTGGCTGTTGCAAGCTTTGTAAAGAGACCACACACCTTGCGAAGGACTGTCCCCTCAGGAAGAAAGGCATGTTTCTACTACAATTCCCATCAGATATCGGCACTCACTCGACGTTTCAGAGGTCACCGCTACTACGGTGCTAGTGGGCACTGGCGGGGAAGCTGGTGCGGACGAAGACGACTTCCATACGTTCAAGCGAGTCAATGCCGAGGTAGACAAGGCGGAGAAAGCGGAGGAGCGTGCCAAACGGCGTGCGGAAGTCAAGGTGGGGGCACATTCAGGTGTAGTGAAGGCATTTGGAGATGCACCACCGGCGACGAAGAAGAAGAAAGTAGTTTTATTCTAGTTCTGTCTGTCTTTGAGACCACTTTGCTGTTGTATTCAGGGATATATAGTTGAACGGACGGCCGTGGGTTTATAGCTAGCATCGTCTCAGGTTGGGTAAATTGGACGGGAGCGCCCGATTAAGCATGTGCATGCGATCATAGGTCCCACGTGGTGGCAGGGCATAGCCACAAGTGCAGGCCATGGCGTTGCTGCAGGCGTTGGCTCAGCGTTGCACCTCCTTCTCGACCGCCACCACCAACTCCCTCTCGTCTTTCCTTCGAAGCCATGGCGGCCCCCTTGTCTCCTCAGCAGACGAATGTCGTCTCTCCAACCCCATCAAAGTTATCGGGCTCCCTCAGGGGTAAGCCTACCCCACTACAACAACAGCAACCTGCCTCGACCGTGAAATCGAAGAAAGACGCGTCGAAGTTGTCTACCGCTCCTGCCACGATGCCCTCGAAGATTGAGCCCAAGGCCCAGCCTCAGGAATCTACCAAGAAGGTCTCGCGTCGCGGTAGCAAGCCGATCATCAACTGGTTCCAACGCAAGCTCGCGGGCACTGTCCGTGCACGACGGGCCTCCGAGACGCAACGCTTCAATACGGTCCCAAGGGGTAGCAGCAAGGACAAGCAACACCGCAGGTCATCAGCACCAATGCCACCGCCTCTCACCATTCAATCACGAACGCGCAGTAACACTACAGGTTCTAGGCAGAACCGAAGTCATAGCCACCTTCCAGGTTCTCGCCGTGGTACCATCTCTCTCAATGATCCTATTGAAGGCGACGAAGCCACATCCTATGCAAGTGATTCAGACGATGATCTCCGCTCGTCCGCTGCACGCGACTCGGCATACTCCCCAGCAAGCTACCTCGAAGCTGATGAAGATGCGTCAGTGCGCCCTCTTCCGCCAAGCTCTCCGCCTTCCCCATCGCCATCCCGATCGTCCTCGTCATATCTCTCGCAATCTAGGACGTTCAGGAGTATGACTGCGAGCACCAAGCCCACGACCTTGCTCAGTGTCGACCTTACTGGTGGTATGGCCCACATTGCGCAGGCTCCACCAACTCCAACTACTCCTGGCCACAGAATCCCGCCGCACATCCGAACTCACTCTGCTGGCCCTTCTGCAGGGTCGATCACATTCTCAGCCATCCCGCCTCCTTCGCCCACAAGTGCATCCCGTCCATCGTCTGGGAACTCCGCTGGGGCGCGTGGCGCCACGCTTACTGCCCCCCTATATACAACTCACCATCCACGCAACAACCCCCGGCCGTCTTCTCCTCCGCCGGATGATGCTTCCGTCCTTACTTTGGCTTCCTCTGCATTCGGGATGCCCGGCGCGCGCATCGGCGCGGCAGCTCTTGCTATGTCAGGCCGCGGTTCTATTGCCGATGATTCTGTGTCCCAGTGGAGTCATGCGGCCGGCCTCACTGACAGCACCAGTCACTTCATGATGGGTGACCTAGAGGAGGGTATGGAAGAGGAGCGCTATACCGACCACGATGTCGATGCCAGCGTCCGCGCTCTTCGACCTCGGAGCTCTCGTCGCGGTAGCTGGGATAGTACCGTCAGCGGCTGGAGCGCGAACGTGGCTTTGGGCACCCCTAGTCCTGGCGGTGCCAAGAGCAAGGGCCTCTGGAGGTCCGGTAGTTTCCGGACTGGCGGATTGAGTACAGAGAACGAGGAGGCTCTAGAGGATGGCTTCCCAGGAGAGGAAGGAGAGGGTGACGAAGACACCAAGACCTCTGATGCGCATTCCAAGGATACGGCCAGTCATGCCTCCACCACTCAAAATGTCCGGGAAGAGAGCGTTACGAGTGTAGGAGACGCGACCGACACTACAGAAGATGCAAAGACACCTCCGGCGCTCGAGAAACGTAACACTGCATCCACCATGTCTCTTCCCGGCTCTAAGGCTGGCATTCCCGACGACCTAGCGTCGACAATGACCCTCCCCGGTTCGAAAGCCATGTCCGAAGTGTCCTCTCCGGATACTGCATCAGGCAGCGTCGCACGCAGTGGGGCTTCTACCCCCACACGCACGGAGCCCGCTGTTGTCGAGCTTAGCACGGTCGCCGAGTCGTTGAACCTAAATGACGAGGAGACCAATAGGTTGTCCGCGCAGCTCAGCCCGACCAGTACGGAGGCACATACGGTCTATCACTCGGCGCCGTCCACTCCTATGGCTACGTGAGTCGAGCCACCTTGCAGGTATGTTGCCATTATAATCGTGACCTGAGACCGATGTTGACAGAAGTGACAGCTCCTGTCCTTCCTATTGCGCTTGTTTCTTCCGGCCCGCCGAGCGGGTATGTTAGCTTCGTATGTTATGTCCTTGAGGAAGACGGAGGTGTTCAGGTTGGATCTGGTCGTAGTGTATCTATGCTTTTTACACTGATCATGTACATTATTCTTGCGAAGGAGTGCCTTGACGCGGCGGCTATGTGCTTGTGTGATCTGCGCTTGCGTACTGTATCGAATGTGCCCACTTTTGCGCCGCTGAGGAGTGTGGTACGCGCACCACGTGAGTGAAGCGCGACGCGTCTCGCGACTCCGCGCGCGCAGCCGTTCTGATAGCGCCTCGACGGCTTCATTCTTGACACCTTCCACCACGGCATCTCTGGTCAGCTGGGTCGCTTCTCCAGCTTGCGTGCCGTCCTCGTGAGCAATCAGCGACCCCAATTATATGCTCAACCATCATAATGAGTACATCTGTCTCCGGTCCGCGTATGTCTGCACAAGGCTGACGTGAATGAGGGTTGCCGATGGGCGGCCTCGACGCTCGCAGACGCGGTCATAAAGGCCTGCAGCGGCTTCATGCAAGGTTGGACGCGGACTGTCTTCCCCGCTAACACCGTCGCTGGTCCTACGCTGTTTGGCCTTCTAGGAGAAGCCGTCGAATCCGCTTGGAAAGCTATCGCTATGAAGCTCGGTTTTGCGTCTCTGGTCACTACAGCGGTGGGCGCATCAGCCCTCCTTGGGACGACGGCACAATGCCCAGATTTTACGACATATTCTCAGGTATTAGTCTCTCTCATATGTGCATTGAGTGAAACGTGTGTTAAACCAGCTTGCATCGGGTTGTAGAGCCCTCAAGGAAACCCTTCCTCGGGACCACTGGCCTTGCCGTATATGAGACCCGACCCAGCCTGTCGCACGTTCAACAGCACCGCAGTAGAGGTTTGTGCGCGTATTGGTATCAATTAGACAAATACCTCATCGCGGTATGGGCACAGAAAGTCATAAGTGACATGAAGTCGCGCCTCAAAGACCCGGATTTGGCACGCTTGTTCGAGAATACCTTCCCGAATACGCTTGGTGAGCTCAGTAGCAACTCGACTAGCTAAGGGAGCCAACCAAGATTCTTGTTCAGATACCACGGTGAAATACTTCAATGCGGTAAGCCTAGAATACTCCATTCACTCTCATATATGCGGTGGTCATTCTGAACTGTCGTTGGTCAATGCAGACTGAGAACTTAGCCTTCATCATCACTGGGGTACGCGCAACCGCTCACAATGCAAGGAAACATGTACTAACGCTGACTCGCGCCGGTCATTGTAGGACATCACGTAAGTCAGCATGAGAAAAAATTCTGTATGGTAACTTGATTGCCGCTGTGTGCAGTGCTCAGTGGCTACGAGACACGGCGAATCAGGTAATTCCAGCTCTATGACCCTCCCTTAGACGCCATACTGAATTTATCCAGTTCGCCCACTACCACACATTACTGTCGACGGACAAGGAGCTGGCAACTTTGGTCAAAGCAGTGATCAACAATGAGGCTCGCTACGTCTCTCAGTATCCTTACTGTGGTGCCTTCCAGCCTCCCCCCGAGAGCGGCTTGGCTCCGTCTTTCAATGGTTACGCAGAGGGCGTCACTGTCAACCCGTGAGTGAAGAGTCTGCGTAGTTCGCCAGTGAATCTCTAGCTGATTCAACGTAAGCCGGGTGAACAACCAGACCGTCTTTGAGTGCAAGGTGGGTTCACAGCACGCCAAATGGAGACGGTTTCGCTCATCTCGCCGGCATTGGTGTAGTACGAGATCGATTCGTTGTGCGGCTTCCTGAAGCTCTCGCGGTCCTTCTATCAAGCTACCAACGATGCGTCATTCATGAACGATAACTGTATGTGTTGCATGAAGAGATACCTTCCATAACGAAACCTA
Source organism: Trametes cubensis (assembly GCA_029747595.1). Taxonomy (NCBI): domain Eukaryota; kingdom Fungi; phylum Basidiomycota; class Agaricomycetes; order Polyporales; family Polyporaceae; genus Trametes; species Trametes cubensis. The sequence goes on from JAPEVG010000007.1 coordinate 109,626, forward strand.
ATCTGGGTATGTATACTAGGGTTTGCGGCAGTCGACCAGATCTTTCGTGTCATCTGGGAGCAATCACAGTCCACGTTCGATGAGGACTACAACCTCGTATCTTACTACAACTGGACCGGTGGCAATGGTGCTCTCTCTCCTGCCGTCAATAACGCCGGAAACGGAGAGCCCAAGCTGTATACCGGTCTCGTTGGTACGCACCACAGGCCCTCAGATGATCTCAGCACTTTTGGTACGTCTCCGGACCAATGTATATTCTGCAGTAAGATGACGGCGTATTGTTCTAAGCCTTCCTGGTACCCGCGAACGCGATGCTCAGCGTTGAACTCGCGCACCTGGCTGATGTCTTGGATGCCGCGAAGCAGGCAAAGAACATTAGCACTCTAGCAAGGAAGTACAGTTCTACTATCACAAACGCCATCTGGGATACAACAGTGAGTATATCTCAAGCTCCCATTAGCTCCACAGCACTGTCCTCACCAGCCTGCGCGCGTAATTTGCAGCTTGTGAATAACATCTTCGCGTACGAGACGAATGGTGAGAAGTCCTGACTCCTTTAACGTACATTTGGCTGCCATTTCTGACCCTCGCCCTACCGCAGGTTTTGGTGGGAGATATGTCATGGACGATGCGAACGTTCCGGTACGCTTATACGTCTTTCGATGACCTCGGACGATTCAATAACGTACATTGACAGTCGCTGCTCTCACTCCCTTACCTCGGGTTCCTTGAGAAGACGCACCCGGCATATGTTGCAACTAGGAAGCTTCTCTTATCGCGCAAGAACCCATATTTCGCCGCAGGGAAGAACTTCAGCGGCATTGGGTACGGCATGGGTCCCTGAACATCCCATTCAGGCAGTAATTGCTAAGGTGTTCTCCTTCCTTCTCATACAGGGGGCCGCATGTCGACGCGTGGAACCCATGGTTCGTATTACCCCGTTCATTTCTAGAATTTGAACTTAAAGGTTGACCTTCTCCACTAAGGCCTATGTCACAAATCTCGGCGATATTTGGGACGGATGACGATAGCGAAATCATGCAGTCGTTATACTTAATAGCCAACGTGAGTAGACACTCCTTCATCAATGGGCGCCATGATCCTTTGTTGTCTCTTTCGTCCACGGCATCCACCGGACCATGGCATGGGCTGACTGCGCTCGCACAGAACACTCATGGTTTGGGTCTCATCCATGAGTCGATCAACATCTACGACAGCACGTATACCCGTCCCTGGTTCGCATGGGCCAATAGTTATTTCGCGGAGATGCTGCTCGACCTTGCGCAGCGCAAGCCGCATCTCATATTCAAGGATGGCAAGCCGTATACCCCCGGGCAATAGATACAACATGCCTCTGTATTACACATTGTAGTCTGCGGTCAGGATTGACTGCGCGATTGATACTGCGGAGACCAGCGGGATAACTCCGGGGGGCCGCAAAGGTGGAAAGCGCTGAGACCGTGTAGTGTGTCTGCAGGATGACGTTCGCCGTACCGTGCCCGGACCGCAAGTTCGGATGTTGTACTGAATCCTGTGAGGTTGGGGAGTATATGTAGCGCCATTGAAGCAGTACAGAAGTATTTGAGCCCTAGGATTCTCGAGGATTCTATCTAAAATGTACGAGCAAGAGAGCGGTTAAGTGAGCGGGATGCACGCTGTGTTCCCGAGGAGGTTGTGGTGGCGGATTGAGACGCGTCCACAGCCGAGCTTGGCGTACGTCGCAAGGAAGGCGGTGATCCCCCTCTACGCATAGCGCTCACGTTCGTTTACAATAAATTCTGAACTTCAACCACATTCCCTCAGCATCCTCCGCACCGCCAGACTGCTCGCCTAGACAGACCGACGACAGCCTTGCACGCCCACGGAACCGCCAAATGTCTACCCCTCGCCATATCGGCACCCTCATCGTCGTCATCTTGAAAGCGGTGTGTGTGTACACTCTCCGCCCCCTCATGCTCCTGCTTACCTTTCGTCTCTCTGCTTCAGAGGAACCTTCCCAACAAGCGCCATATAGGAAAGCAAGATCCATACTGCCAAGTCATCTTCAACGGCGAGAAGCGTCGAACGAAAGCGATCAAACGCGGTGGCCAGCACCCCGAGTGGGATGAAGAGATCCGTTTCGAACTCTACGAGGACACAGAAGACATCCCGCACATACCGGAATTGAACGGCGATGGCCCTCCACCTCCCCCGCCGCCAAAGAGCACTGCTAAAGGCCCGCCGAAGGTCAAGGGTGGCAAGTACATGGCTTTGGCCTGCTACGCGGAGGATCCTCGCGAGCCAGACTTGATTGGAGAGACGAAGGTTGATCTGACGGAGGTGTTGACCAAGGGCGAGACAGATGGTGCGTCAAATGAGCCATCGAACATCACTACTGTTCCTAACAGCCTTGTAGAATGGTTCACAGTGATGAACAAAGATAAATATTGTGGAGAAGTGTACCTCGAGTTGACTTTCTGGCTAGACGTATGTTGGACGCAACCCGTGACAACATGATATGATAGGCCTAACGATAGGATTTTGCAGGAGCCTCCCCCGACAAAGAAAGTCAAGGCGAAGCCAAATGGTCAATACGGCGGACGCGGAACCTTCGTGCCTATAGGAGAATCTGCGTCGTCCTCCCTTACCGAGCTCGATCATTACTCTGTCTCATCGCGGTTGAGTGCTTCAAGCACTCGAGAAGACATTCGACGCGAGAACCTACCCCCTTCGTTGCGATCATCAAGCTCGAGACTCGACATATATGTTGCGCCTTACGAGAGTACGCGCTCGCACAACTCTTCGGTGGATGGGATCGTCAACGAGTTTGCGGAGCTGCGAGTAGAACAGGGAGGTAACAGGCGACAGAGCATGCCGGTATGTAATGCGCATATAGTCAGTCTCGAGCTTGCTTCTGAAGAGGGATGGTCAGGCACAGACAGGCAGCTACCTACCACGACCCGCTTCATCACTGGGCCTCCCCGAACCCACGTCGTACGCTGACTCTGCATCGGCTCATCGCCAATCTACCTATTCAGATGGTGGAGGGTATCAGTACGACTATAACTCAGGGCCGCCTCAGGCGTACCACCAAGATTCGGCACCCCTTCCCGATCCATACCAACCAGCATATGAACAGGCACCTCCGCCCTCCGGGTTCCAACCCCAGCATCAAGGCAGACCACGGTATAGTCTACCCCCAACGTCGTCAGGCTTCGTCCCGCTGGCCAACCCCGCGCCTTCCGGCTTTATGCCCATCTCACCAATTTTGCCTCAACCATCTGGTTTCCATCCGCCGCCATCCGCGACACCAGCACCATATGGGGCGCCTGTCCCTGCCCGTGTGCCTTCCTCTAGCTTCTCGACCTTGCCCCCTGCTTCGTCAGGTTTCGCTCCACCGACGCCTCCAACGTCTTCCTATTCACAGCCTATCACGCCGTCATCCTCTCAATATTACCCGCCTCCTCAGAATCCTCCCCCGCCAACCTCGTACTCTCAGCATGGACAGCATTCGCCTTCGACGTATCCTCAACAAGGGTCCCCCCTGCCTCCTTCGTCATCGTTCCCTCAAAACGCTCAACCACCGCCGACGTCTTCTTATCCTCAAAACATACCTACATCATCATTTCCTCATAATCCGCAGGGCCATTCGGCATACTCGCAACCTCCTGCGCTCCCCCCACCCTCCGCGCCCCCTCAACCTCAGCAATCGCACTATGCATATGGACCGTCTGGAAGCCCTTCTATACCTCAACATTCACACTCTGCACCCCCGGAACAGCCTCAGTATACTGGACACCACACATCCTCCCCTTCGCACGGGAACATACCGCCGCCGCCACCGCTCACGGACAGTCCGTCTAGAGGGCATACAACGGGTTCAAGGCCTCTACCCATACCTCAGGCTCAGTCGCAGCAACCACAACAGTTCGCACACCATCCACGAAGGCAATCATCACTCCCTGTACCGCCGCCGCCAAGCTCCCAAGGTTATCAGAACGGCACACAGAATCCGCCGTCTTTCCCTTCGGCAATGCCGTACCAGTCTGTACCTCCACCGCCGCCATTGCCCCAACAGCCTCCTCAGCCACAGTCGTCGTTCCCCCAGAACGGGCAACCACTAATGAACCCTGGTCCACCACCCCCGCTCCCCTCTTCACAGTACCAGCCAGCTCAGGCACCTGCCAAGAGGCGTCCCAGTCTGCCTGCGCCGCCTGTGAGCCGTCACAGCCAGCAATTGGCTTTCCAGTCATTGCCGCCTCCGCCTCCTCCGCCAAGTTTGCCATCTCATTTACAATACGAGCCAACATCAAGTTTCATACCTGGAACTCAAGGGCAGGCGTATTATCCGGGGCCGCCTCCGAGACCACCACAATATCTTCCTCCCAACGGTCCCCCGCAGTCACAGGGCGGATATTCTCCTCCTGTTGCGCAGGGTCACGAGTATGGACGATAAAGCTCGGACTTGGTAGTACTATTTCCCGCACCATTTCTATCGAGTCAGCCCGGATTCTTTACCTGTGTAGCAATCGCTCTTCGTCTCTCGTCCATTGACATACGGACAATCACGCTATCGATCGCTTCGAGTTCCATATCCGAGTCCAAATACATACTTGCTAGTCACCCACACCTCTGCAGCACGCATATTTACCTGACAGACAAGCACGAGAAAACGTCTGTAGACTTACTGCATTCGTCTATATATTCGGTGCATATAGCACAGTACAGGCGAGCTTAGCGCTTCATTGCCCAGAAGCCGATGCGGGAGCTGCGGTCGCTGGCTGCTCTGCTGCAGTGGACGCTGCTTGTGCTTCCGCTTGCTTGCTTGCGAAGTGCGCCTCCTTCCATTTCGCGATCTCCGTCTCGGTAGCAACAAGCCCGCGGCGCGCGAGATCGAGACGCGCCTCACGGCGGATGGAGTTCTCTCGTATTCGTTGCTCTAGTTCATGTGACTGAAGAGCGTTCTCGGCGTGGATGCAGAGACCGAAGACGGAGACTGCCCTCAGAACATGAGTTGCCTTCCGTGCATTGGATCTGGTCGGGCCTTACCTATTGTTACGAGGAATGCCTTGAAGGGTAGTGTCTGTCGTCTATGTCACGATCAGTATATGCTTTACAGGCGTCTGTGATATGACCACGACGCACTTAAATGAAGGCCAAGTGTAGTGCCCGATGGCAGCAAGTCCAAGGCCGACTGCGCCGTATTGCGCCGCGCCCCGAACGGCTGCTCTAGCTTGTATCTCGTACGCCCTATCGACCTCTTCCTTGCGGCGTCCTCTGTCCATAGCGATCCCAGGTAGTATGGCCAAGCTCTAGAGTTTGTTTAGAGGAAACAGCCAGACGTTTCAGTCATGTGCAATTGCGTAGTTCTGTGCGACCTGCAGAGGTGGGTATGGGCACTGGCAAAGGCCCAAGACGCGCTCTGGACGGCGTCCCGTCCCGACTGACGCAAAGCCACGCGAGCACGGGCGCTTCTTTTTGCAAACTCCTGGATGCTCAGAAAGGCAGGTGTCCAGGAACATCTTCGTCCACTGCACCCACCGGGATGCATATGATGACTAGTGGGCATGCATAGCTTACAGCATAAATTAAGTGCGAGAATCCCTCAGGTACATCGATCATAGGTTCCCTGTCTCTGCCACAAGATCCCCGATGCGATTCATGAACGCGAGATGATGGTCCTCAGCGCACGCCACCAACTGTTCATTTCCGAAGAGCACTTGGATCACCTTTCTCCCAGGAAGACAAGGTACCTGAGCATTGCAGCCGATTGGCCCGTGAGTAAAACGGTAGAGAAGCGTATAACACTGTGCCTCACCGTCTGCAAGATCTCTGACGGTTTGCGCAAGTCCCACAAGCGCACGCACCCGTCTTTCTCCCCTCCACCGGAAGCAAATAGATGGTTTTCTACTGCCCCTAAGAACATGGCCTATGATGAGATGCAGAATATGCGAAGGTAGAGTAGCATACATACCTCGCACGTATCGACCGTGTACCTTTGAACTCCGGTAGCCAAACCGAACAACAGGGGCAATGGGAACCAAGCGGTAATCACGAACCTCAAATTGCAGTTCTCGATGAGCAACCTCAGAGTACTAGGTCAGGCTTGAACGTTTGAGCACGGACGAGGTACAAACCGACCTACCTCCAGCAACGTACAGAACTCGGATGGACCAGGATGAACCTGATATACAGAATTTGACAACTTCAGGCAATTGACGACTCGCTCAGATGGAAGATCGAAGAGGTTGACGCTACAGTCCGCGCTCGCCGTGACCAGTTTGCGACTCGTATCTCGTATAGCCAATAGGGATTGCACAACAGAGGTGTGCTTAATTGCCAGTGGTCCCGACGGTGTGGGAGGGCCGTTGGACGGGAGCGACCAGAGGTGCACGGCGTGGTCGTACCCTCCAGTGGCGAACATGCCCGGCTGCATCATAACGCACACAGCACTGATACCGCCATTCTTCTCGCTCTGTGCTGGTCGATCAAAGGTACCCATAACCTTCCCCTACATTGTCCGTTAAACCTTGCAGCTACAACGCAGGCCAGAGGACCTACTCGTCGCCCTTCAAGTCGTACAAGGGACAGCTGTTTCGAGTTCCGCGCATGTCCAAGTACGACAACGGGCGCCTCGAAAGAAGACAAAATACACGCATCGTCGACAGCCTGCCGGCTAGCTTCAGTCGGCGGGCTCGCCATCAACTCAAGAACATGTCTTAGGCAGTCGTTAGCGTGTGAGATTAACGATTGTTCACAGAACACTCACCGAGAATGTGGTCCTTCTAGGAGGTCGAGGCTTCCTCGCATAGTAACGCTTAATTGGCCCCTGGAGTCAGGGAGAGCGAGCAAACGACGGGGCTTGTCGTGTGTGTCCTTCCGCAACTGCACGACACGAGCCTGATTATGTCGTCCCGTAGTACGACTCTCTTCTTCGTCGGCATCGACGTTCGAAACGTCTCGAAGGGAGACGGATTGTGCTATACTAGGGGAGGGAGGGCTGTGACTAGCAGATGGCTCAGTATCAATCGACGAAGCTCAGCGAGGGTGCATGTGCTCACCTCACGTCGAGAACGCTGTATTCTCTAGAAGCAAGTAGGGGCTCCGGTGTCTCTCTCGAAGATTCGCTATTAGGCGCGGACAACGACAGAACAAGAGTACCGCTGCGGATCTTCGGTGGACTTGACAATACCGACCAACAACCCCAGCGTACTGCCTTGTTGTACGGCTTATCAATGACGACGTCCCTCTCTACGTCAAGTGTAGTGCCTGGGTCTTCCAGCATATCAATGATCTCTGCTTCCGGGTTGTAGTCATTGTGCGGGAGATCTATCGTTACATCTTCAGGCTCGTTCGAGTTCGCGGCAGCCCCGTGACCAACGGCACGATGGGCAGGGCCATCGGCGGACAGGGCCATGGCATTCGAAATATGTGGCGGAGATGCAACGGTATCTTCTAAAGCCGACGGTGAGGGGCGCTTGTACCTAGAACAGTGCCGTTAACTCACGAGAAGTAGCGTCCACCTGGGAAGGCTGGGATGCTACCGTCGAGCTACCGGGTATAGCCGCGACGTCAGGCAAATGTGACGGAAAGAACCGTCTAGCGAGTGATATACTGAGCGAAGGGTGCTGTGGGTCGTAGGGCCATGGTGGGCGTGGACTCCTTGGTCGGGGCAGTTCAGGTGCAATAAGGCGGTCCTCCCGTTGCGGTGCTATGCTTTGTGCAAGGTCTTGTCGAATCGGTCCAGGCGCCGTGGCCTCGAAGTCGACTCCTTCCAAGGGAATGAGAGCTTTCGTTGCAAGCAGGGGTTCGGGCTCGCAGGTATCCGCGTGCTTGGACGGCCCAGGATCGCCTGCAGCGGCGAATCGCGCCTTATGTAGTTTGTATCCCTCCCAACCGTTATCGCTTTGCACTCCCCCGTATTGGACCCGCTGAGCCTTCGGGGCACGCCAGTATGGATTGGATTGCCCAGATCTCCGGAACGACTGAGAAGAACCGGGATCTTGGGGGGAGTGCGCTCTTTGCTGCCACGAATGATTGCCGCTTTGCCCGAAGGGGCCCCTGTCTCGTCCTGAGCTCTGATTTATGCCCCGTGCTCGTCCACGGCTATAGCCTCGATGCTGAGAACCCAGCACGGATCGAGAGGAGCGGATGGCTGGAATCCTTGCGTCACCTTTGCGAGCGTGGCGATTTTCGTTTGGTTGCGCATCTTCGCTATAGGGCATTTCCCGAGTACAGTGTTTGTATCAAGTCGTAGCAGGTGTCCGGCATCGAGCATGAAGGCGCAGAGCAAGAGAGAGGCTCGTCTTGACTCTCAGCCACATCGTCACGTAGCGCCCATTCGGACCGTTCTCTCAAAAGGCGCCTATGAGTCTCTACCGATCGGCTAACAAGTGATTTACCAACTTTGCAGTCTACCTCTTCCTCGCGAATGTCCCTTGGCTCGAAGCGTTCGCCCTCGCCTTTACCGCCTCACTTCGACACAATCAGGAAAACTAGGGTCATTGCAAAGGAGCAGGATAGCAAGACCAGTACCACAGATAGTGACATCGCGCACAAAGCATCAGGCAGCGACGGGACCACCGCAACACCTCAGCGCGGACAAGAATTACTACCTCTCTCGCCATTTTTATCACAGGGTTCTACACATGAGAACATCAACGATTTTATACTCGAGACAACCACTAAGCTAGCACGTGAGGGAAAACGTCTCACAAGAGCACCTCAACTATTGTGAGTGTACCAAAGTGTGGAGGTTATGAGATGCTGAAGCACAGTTGGAGACCTCACGGAGTAGCATTCAACTGGTACGTCTTTGTTTGCAGTGCTCACAACATCCTCGACTATCTGACACAGAATTCGCGTGTCAGGGTTACTGATCCAACCGCTCGAAATGAAAGCTTGAGGGCTTTGCTATCCGTGTAAGTGGCCAAATGCATAGCATTTGCCGTCAACCCGTGTATACACTCATTGATAGAGATATATACCGCTCAGTCAAGGTATCAGGCAAGCAGATCTTGACAGAGTTCTCGCTCGTGCTACTCCTCGGGTCTCTCGCGCGTCGACGCGTGAACCGCCGAGCGAAGGCGTATCGCGTTGTGAACAAGCCAATGCGAAGTGTGTCGCTGCGTCCATTGCCTACAATTCGCTAGGCGGTTCCTCAAATCCCATAGTCATTGAAGACGATGATGACCTAACGGAAGCTACATCCGGCGCCCATATTTCCAATCACGTCACCCCATCCCTTGTACGGACAGCTGCTGGGCAAACGCTGTTGTCGCATGAGCTAGCCGTCGGTCCAGTCCCGGCAGAGACAGAGTCGAGTCAGTCAAATGTCCATCAAACATCTCACGAACGTAACGCGGAGGGTTCATCGAGGCTATCGGCGCATTCACGCAGCACGTCTCCGAAATTAAGAATCACGGAGGCTCAGGGTGCAATGACGCGTGAAGTCAGGCTTCCCTTCACGTACGTACAGGTACTCTCTTCTTGTCCCTCCGCAAATATTCACTATCCTATAGGTCTGCAGACAATCGAGCATCAGTGCTGCCATACACTTCGTCGCGCGTTGATGATGCTGAGAGTATTCACCGGAACGACACAGACGAGGTAGTGGGTGCCTCAAGGGCTGGGAACTTGCCGGATGTAGATGACGTCTTGCATGTCCGCAGTCCGCATGATTCTGTTCGCAACCTTACCGCGCCTTCGCAAAGACAGCTAGAAAAAACGTCGCGCGGACTACGGCAACTGGCAAAGCCTCGCCATAGAGTCTAGCGACGCGGAGATGGACGATGCGCGTCCATCTAGCAGAGACTCGTCACCGGAGAGGGCGTTTCCTCCGCAGGTGACTGATAGCGTCCCTGGCCTCAATTTCCTACCTCAAACCTACGATGCCTCTGGATTAGTTTTGCCTAAAGGGTCTTCGTCTGGCGCCCATTATGATATGAATTCCGACGTCGAACTCTCCTTCGACGAAGAAGACCCTCCATCACCGAGGGGAAGCCAGCACAAATCTTCTCGTGCTCTAAGCCGTCGAACAAGACAACGCGTGGGCGGCGAACATGGATCACCTGCCAAGCCATCCGTGCAGCGTTACAGACAGCGACGGGCCATGCAGCCAATTGCCTCAAGGTTGAACGACCGTGCCAACACAATGGATGAGGACGATTCTGACGGTGACATCGTTAGCAAGACGGTCAAGGGCATATCCTCACCAAAGATGGTCATCGCATCTCAACAAAGGCGTCAAGACCCTGCACTTCACGGCAGTCGCAGCACCTCTTCTCGGTCCTCCAGTCTGTCCCAGTCTGGCCGTGCAGCGCGATCTAGGACATCGGATTCTAGTGCCCACGTTGAATTCGGATCGGACGAAGGTGAGCACGAGCTCGGGGTACAGAAGGGCCCTGCTGGCCAGACAGTAGTCATTCCCAAGTCCGAGTTCGCGCGGGGAAGGCGGCTGCTAGCGTCTAGGGACCAAGTTATCCCGCTGGCCACGATCCTCATGCGTGGGGATGCTCACTTCGTTGATCAGCGACGGAAGTACGTGGCCGCCACACCTATTAGATCTCTATATTGAAAGTTGTGGCTGTGTATAGGACCCGGATTACCAGGTGGTCTCTGCCCGTCGAAGATGACGCTCGGCATGTCGAAGACGCGTGCCTCATAGGCGAGAGCACAATCGTGGTCGGGTATAACAAAGGCCCTTGCCAGGTGTCCTTAATTCCCGTACGGGAGAATCAGGTACGAAGCGCCCTTGCGATAGGCCCAGTCCAGCATACTCATTGCTAAATCACTTCCGCAGCGCCCTTACCGCATCGATCTCACCCACCGAGGACATTCCACTGTAGTCGAAAACAGGACCGCTGGCACGTCGTATCCCAACCCCGGCATTGCATGCCTCGCGCCGGTAGGGAGCGACAGCTTCCTATCAGGTGGACACGACAAGACGGTGCGCCATTGGAAGGTGACGCCCAACGGCGGGCAGCGCGAAGAGCGCGCAGCATTCTCCGCTAGCTCGGTGCGCGTCCCCATTGAACACATGCAGTCGGTCCAGGCTCTCGCGTATTCCTCGTGGAACAACGCCATCTACGCTGCAGCGGGAGATCGTATCGCGACAGCTCGGCTTGACTCGCGCGCCCCATCTGAGCCCGCGCGCGTTTCCGGCAGGGTCACTCAAGTTCACGTCCATCCGCAGGACCCGCGTCTCATCGCCCTCGAGGTAGGTCATAGCGCCGTCATACGGAGCGCGCCATTCATTTAGCCCGCCGCCCCGATGGCAAGCGCCACGCCCGGATCAGTACAGTGCTGACTGATCTTTGCCGGGCAGATCGACCATATGGACCACCAGGTGCAGCTGTATGACACGCGCGAAGGCGGATTCGGAGGCAAGCCGTGGCTTGAGTTTGGCTACCGCGCCGCGCCTCCGAAGCCAAGGAGCGCGTCGCGGCCCGTTAGTAGCACCTTCGTCCCGAAGCTGGGATCACGGTACATCAGGGGTTCGACGATGAACAGTCTATTCGCGCGCGGCTACGGCGATGGGGTGGTCCTTGTATGGGACTATCGGAACGGCGGCCAGAAGGTGCGCATCGATATGGTAACTCATCTACCTTTTCGCTCGCTCATCTCATACTCCGCACTCGTGCCTGCGTCTGCTGGCGGCCCTGCAGAAGGTGCTTGAGCGATTTCAGTTCCAGCGGCCGTCAGACGTCGTGCACACTGTGCTCTCAGGCTCCGACGTGATCGCGTATGGGGGATATTCGGTGACATTCTGGAGCATGTTGAACGAGTAGATGTGCAGATGTATGATGGCTGCTTGACTGTGCTGTAATGGGCCCTGCGCTCGAATTCAGTGGTTCGGCGGGCAGGGTGCGGTCAGATCATTGGACTGCGTAGGGCACATGCCACGGGACGCGCCTCGAGTCAGCGCGAATGGTTCTTTGGAACACTCATGCCCCGGCACGCCACATGTGAAGAGGCATTCTATGCTGCTGTGGCATGAGCGTGTACGCGACTGTCCACCCTGCGCGATTGCGGCGGACATGGCAGGGGATTAGGGCAGCTTCCACTTCTTTTCCGGTCTCATCAAGAACCCTCAGAACGAGCATGCAGATGCCCAGTGCCATCGGCGCGCAGAATGCTCTCAGGAACACCCGTGTCAAGTGAGAACGAACACCAGATATCGTCGTACGTACACATTATACAAACGCTGCGCTACAGCGGCAATACGGACCATACTTGGTCCTAGCTAGATACAACCACAATCCATGATGATGAAGCAAAACGTCCGGAAGTGCAGGCCTACTGCTGCATCTGCTGCTAGATCTAGCGGAGACGGACTCTAATCGGCCTTCTTCCAGCCACCGAGTTCGATAGCAAACGATACGGCGAGCTTGGAGAACTCAAGCATGTGCGAGAAACTAAACTCATCAGAGACGTCGTAGCGGCTGCACGGAAAACACCGGCGTCAGTGCCTGCCTCATGCGTGGAAGGGGAAACGTCGGGTGCACTTACTCATTCGCAGTGTGGATGTTCCCGTGGTTAGAGTCCTGGAAGGTAGCCTCTGTGTGCATGTGAATGCGCATCCGATAGGTGCGTCGAAGCAAGCAGGAGATGAAGGAGGTGACATGAGCAACGCTAAGCGAGATGAAGGAAGTCGATCGCACGCACCAATGGTGAAGACACTGGGGTATCCGGCCTTGCCCCACGAGGCACTGGAAGATTGGTAGGAACGGTTTCAGTGAGACGGCTGGGCGTTCGGAAGGATCATTTGGAATCGTACTGGTCACTGCACGCGTATCCGCACTTGGTCTCCACCCAAGGGATGTCCAGATACAACTCAACAAGCTTCTTGTTGTATTCTGTCAAGCTGTGGTGATGCGTGATGGTGAGTAAAAACCGGCCAGAACGAACATAGATTGAAACACCGACTCAGGGTCAACGAAGTCGGTGATTATGCCGACCTGCTCCTTGGTCCCGCGCTTGACCCATGCCGTCATATCGTACTAGAGGAAGGATGGTCAGATCGGGAGATGGACTGGGATTCAAAAAGATAAAGTCGAACCTGGCTCATGGCAGCAACGTTCACACCGCGACCTTCGTAAGCCCGCGCGACGGCCTGAGATCCGAGGAGTCCACCCTCCTGAGACGCGACAAGGCGTTGTGGTCAATGCACACTTCTCCAACTCCGCCGGTAGAGACAAGTACCTCGGCAGAATACCAATGGAATTCGACGGCACGCTCCGGCTGGAAGCCCGCAGCGACCAAACCGCGGTAAGCTTCTAGGATACTCATGGAACCTGAACCATCATCATCGGCACCTGGAAGACTGGTCAGGGAGCAAACTCTTGTTGCGCAAAGGGCTAAATTACCGGGTGCGGGAAGGAAAGGCCAGTTGTTCGTGCTACAGAAGCGATTGGTCAGTGCGAAAGGAAGCAATGTCCGGGACGGTACCGACCTATCCAGATGAGCGCCAATTACGACCACACTATCGTCATTGGACGAGCCGTTGATCCGGACAATCTGCATTCATGACATCTGAGCATACACGCCATGCGGGAGACCGGCATACTGACAATGCTGTTCTGAGCCCACGAGTGCGGGAATTCTTGGATGGAAATCGCGTCCTGAAGAGCCTTCGGGGCGAACTTCTTCGTGATCTGTGCAGACAAGGTGAGGCAGCGCGAGTATGATAGCGGGTGAGGACACTACCTCGGTGATCTTGCCCAAGAGCCACTGTTGGCTCTGCTTACCCGTCTGCAGACAACCCGTTAAAGAGCGCGTCGATCACGAATAGGGAGAACACACCTCGCTGCGGTAGTCTGCACTGATGTGAGCACAATAATCAATCACGAACAAGACGGTTACTCACAGCGTGTACGGTAGCTCGTGAACTTGTCCAAACCATCTCGGAGATTCTGAATCTCTAGCGTATCGATGACCGACCGAACAGCCTCAGTGTGATTCGGGGCAGGGTACGATGCTGAAGCGACGTCAGCGCATGAGACCAGGGCCAGCCCAGCGGCCAGGAGACAACACACGTTTCTTCGCTACCCTGAGGTGGGCACGGGAACCAAGATCTGGAGTCTCGGTTCTGACGAGAGAAGTATAAGAAGTACGTCTTCATGAGATGCAAATGACCACCTACATGTCGAAGAACCTGATGCCGCGAACCTTCGCCTGGATCTGGAATGCGTTATGGTGTGTGAGGGGTGCGCCGTCGGTGCACGGAGCAACAGGGTTCACCTTCTCAAGCTCTGTCATCACAACCGGCTCATCCTGACCATCAAGCTGAACAAGGCGTGGTGCTGAGAGATCGAGGTCGAAGCCAGGGTAGCTCGTGGGCAGCTGGAGATCGCCAAGAGGTGACTGTGTGTTGTCATAGAGAGACAACGGCGTCGCAATGGCAGCCGAGACAAGAGCAAGGAGAGCAGCGGCCGCCTTCATTGTACTGAGCAGCGAGTGGGATGTGATGGTAAGTGAACAAGAGCAAGAGATGGTGGTCGCTGTGGCAGTCAGTTACCCCGCAGTGTCCGTTTCGGGCAGCCTGGGACGCGACACGCGTGCTGCCACCATGATACACACCGGCGGCTCATGCCTAAACCCTAACCCGCCCGTGGGTCCCATTTTAGACGCGCATCACTTTACACCGGACTACGACGACGGAGGTGGCTCAGGCTTGTCAGTCCTCTGCTCTGCTCAGTCCTCACTGTCCCCGGCGATGTCCAAGGCAGCCCTCAATGCGAAGGCGCAGATAATTGTGCGTCATACTCCTCTTTCCAATGCTGCGTATGGTCTTCTGACTTGTGTTCTGGCAGCGCCTTCTTGTACCTGCTGGCAAGGCAGCACCCACTCCGCCGGTCGGTCCTGCTCTGGGTGCCCGTGGTGTCAAGTCGATGGACTTCTGCAAGGAATTCAATGCTCGCACTGCGCACATTGAACCTGGCGTCCCCGTTCCCACATTGATTACCGTCCAGCCTGACCGCTCTTTCTCCTTCGTCACAAAGACTCCTCCAACTGCCTACTTCCTCAAGAAAGCCGCGGGCGTAGAGAAGGGCACTGGCCGTCCCGGACATGACATCGTGGGCACCGTCAGTCTCAAACACGTTTATGAGATCGCCAAAATCAAGGCGACGGACCAGCACCTGAAGCATCTCCGCCTCGAAGCCATTGCGAGTACTATCATTGGAACCGCACGGACGATTGGCATCCGGGTGGTACCCTGAGCCGCCGGGTGTTTAGGTGAGTCCTATTCCATTACTTCTGCCGGTATACGGAATCCTTTGCTGAGCCGAGCTGTGCCGCCCTCGTTGATCGTCGCGTGTGTCTGCGTCGAAAGAAGTCGCCCTGTCGGAGTGAGGAGGGCAAGACATGTGCCTGGAATGTGTACATACGTATGGGGATTTCGACGATATGCCAAGGAGATACATTCCGAAAGCCGTAGCGTCTCTTTCACCTGATTTGGCCAGCGTTCTACCATCGGACGTAGATGTGCGCGTGACGGACGGGAGGAGCCGCGGTGAGTGCTCGTGGAGGGTCCTCTCTTCCGAGCGAAGCGCTGGATGCGAGCGGAGTAGGATGGGTATTGAATTCATTTCCCAAGGTTCATGCTGACTGTGCGGAGGGTTCGGGTGAGAAAGTTAAGCTCTGATATTATTGTACGTCCCAAACCGCGCTGTGGGTCGCGCTTGCCAACCTGCGAAGTGCGTTCCAGAGTGTTATGCCACACCTGCCGTTCCGGTGCGGATGAGAACGACGCCCATCTCGGTTTTGTCATGCCAGGACCCCATTCCTGCACCCGGTACGAACTTTGATTGCAAGCAGGGATACCCTTTGTGCCTCGTATGGCAGGCATCTTGGGCACGCTGCGACCACGCCGTGGGCCGCAGTGCTGGCTTGCCCTCCAACCACCTCGTTGCAGCCGACCTGCCATATCCAGACCGTCTTCCTTCACCTCGTGTGCGGGCGGGCAGAGACCCAAGTACGATTTCGTTCTTGTCGACCGATGGATGAATCCTCGATTTTGACGTTTTTACACAATGGAACGTACAGGGATGCTGATGGCCCTCCGTTGTCCGCCACGGCGAGCGTGTGCGGCTGCGATGCCACTGCGTGCATGGCAGCGAAGCACAAGCCCCGCCGTTCTCGGTGCTCGTTCTATTGCAGTCTCGAGGACAAGATACGGCGCTCACCAGATCCCTCGTGTTCGAGCTCGATCACGTCTGCATGCACCCAAAGGAAGTCCGGCCCACAGACTCCACTGGCTGCAACGCTCCGGCGACGACACGACATCATGAAGCACACTTCTTCCATGTAGGCACGTTGGAAATCCTTGTACCCAGCTTTATCTAGCTGCCGCCACGACACGTTCCCGATCGAACATCCGTACACATCAGTTGCTCTTTCGAAANTTTTTTCGTATTTCGCGAGAACGCATATAAAGGACGGCGTCGTATTACACTCGCTCCTCACTCAGCTTCGCCAGGTCTTCCGGTCCTGCAACTTCGATCCACGCATCTGCATCTTCTCTCTCTTTCACGACATTCGACGATCATGGCGAACACCGGCAACGAAGTCCTCTCCTGGACCTCCCAGGACCCCCGTCAAAGCCAGTTGTTTGGCAGCTACGGCGTCCTGTACCGCTTCCAGGTAAGCTCCCGCTCTTCCGTTAGCCTCAGGCCCCGCCCGCCCGGTGCTCACCTTCCCTCTCCCAGACCGACACGAACAACCAGGGCCAGACCATCACCACCCTCTGGCGCGCCATCCGCGCCAACAAGGAGGACCGTGTCGCGAAGCTGGAATGGGCGCCTAACGGTGGCCTCGGACGCGCAGTAATTGGCAAGGTAAGAGAGGCACCGTGTGCGATCAGATTGCGCCCAGATCTGGGCTGATAGTCAACACGCCTTTCTGCAGAGCACGCTGCCCATGGCAGACCTCGTCCGCCGGGACCCCCGCGTTCTCGTGAGTGTGTGAACGGCTCTGAATTCTGTGGCGCGTCCGCACGTCTCACCAATTACTTCTGCGCACCCGCGCACCCTCGGTCGACTCGGCCAGGACGGAAGGATATTCAACGGGCCAGACGGCTACCAGTATCGATGGCGGCCATCGCACAACTCGTACAATGACGTCGTGGTGAGTGCCTGCCGCGCGCCGCATGCAGGAACTCCCGCCTGCGATGCGTGTGCACTCGATGTTCCGACGACGCGCTGACCACCTGGGCCCGTTCCTCCCCATCGATAATCGTGCAGCTGCAGGACCAGAACGAGAACGTGATTGCGTTCTACCGGCCCATACGACCGCAGCGCTACAACATCGGTGAGGTGTACGGCGAGCTGCACTTTGTCCGGAACGCAGGCGCGGGTGTCGTGGTACGTCTTGGCCCTTTCCTGACGCATTTCCGCCGAAGGGGGACCCGGCTGCAATCGATGGATCGCTAATCGTTCTCTCGCTCCTCCGGACAGATGCACCCGCCGCTCATGGACACGGTAACAGTTACCGCGATGTTGTACCGCTTTGTTACGGCCTACGGACTCTGAGCCGAGCGTGGGTGTCAAGTCGCCCGTAGCCGCCCCAGAGACTCCTCCGACAGACCCGCCACTATCCCTCTGCACTTGCTCTCCGCCTCTTGCATCCTGACCGCTTCCGTCCGCCGCATCCGCACCGCAAGTAAAATGTACTATTTCCGCCGAGGCTCATTTTATATCTATATGTCGATGTACAACCTTGTATACTATATAAGTAGGTCGAGAGAATCGAAGGACACTCGCTTCGGTACCGCATCTGTGGGCCGCTCCAGTCCTTCCCGGCACAAAATACGGTTTGGTCGCGCCTCTCCATGGGCCCTTGCGATCGANCCCGATGTGCCGTAACCGCGTCGATGGGCATTAAGTCGTCGGATTCTCTGCACACCGCCCGGTTCGGTATAACGCAATCCATTTCGGGACACAGGAACGGGCCACTTGAACAACATCTCGCAGAGATCTCCCAGCCCACGGATCCGCCGATGCGTCTCTCCCCATCGGCTGCCAGTTGCCCCACCACGTCTAGAGCTAGAGCTACTTAGAGCTTCGCCTGTGCAGCTTGGTCCCCAAGCTCGGGCTTGACGACGTCGAGGATCTTGTCCACAGTGCGCACTACCCATTCGGTCCCCTCGTCGCTAGCGAGCCAGTAATCTTCCTCGCTGAGCCCTGGAGTGTCCCGTGCCTTGAGCAGCCCAAAGACGTGGCTGGTCAGCTGAGGACCAACGTTGCCCTCTGCCCGGAGACACGCGGTCCCGACGATAGATCCCAACGCGCGGCTGAGGTTGCCCTGGACGGCGTCCCCTNCCCGGAAGCGGCGAGAGCACGGTCCCGTACGCTTGAATGATGAACTCTGCACGACCGCGGCCGCGCGCGACGTGCGATCGTGTCGTGTGACGGGGCGGCGAGAAGGGAGGGAGAACCGGCAGGCGGATAAGGCAGCGAGCAGCGAGTAGCGAGGCGAGGCGAGGCGGATCGACAGGAAAAATGAACGGATTAGCGTCAAGATCTGAAGAACGAGTGCGGTGCAGATNGGGGGGCGGACCGCGCACGCGCCCTGCACGCTGCAGGTGCATACCGACGCGGCGGAACGCACCCTGAGCGTCGGTGATACCCCGAGGTGGAGGGGAGGTGGACATGCGGGCCCAAGGGAGCGGACGCGCTGCATTATGGGCCCCGATGCACTATCGTGAATCGCAACGGGTGGCACAACCCACGGGAGCCCGAGGGCTTGGGCACAGCAGCCCCGCTTTCCCCCCTCTCTCCCCCTCACGCGCCCACCAGCCACGGAGGACGAAAGGAGAAAGCGCAGACGGGAGGGATTAAGGCGCAATGGAGACTACAACCGACGATTCGAAGACAAACTCACCTATGAAGTCAGGGTGGTATGAGCCCAATTTGTTGCGAAGTTTGACCGCATGAGGTTCGTAGATGGACGTCCACAGCGCCTCGCCGCGCGCTACGATCTCATTCACGTTCTCGGTATTGACCGTCCTGGAAGCAAGTTTCAACAGTCAGAACGGCCCTCAACTGCGGAAGCATTGCGCAGCGGAGGACGAGCTAGCACTCCACTGTATGTGTCCTGTCCTTCCAGGCCAGACGTACCTGATGGAAGTCTTTCGCAAGCCGTTCCTGACGTCGTCTTCTATTGTCTCGTGCAAATTGGCCAGAGATAGGATGGTCTAAACGGAAGGAGGGTGGTCAGTCAGTGTGTGCGTTCGTTTGTGCGACCCCAGATCAACTATAATGGAAGCGATGACCACATATCCCTGGCCCGCCCGAGAAGGATGGAGAATCGATCGGGCTCCACTCTCCCCGGGAGACAGGGACAAANGGGGGGACCCACAAGCACAGACACACTCACGCGGGGCACGCCGACGAAGATGCAGCTCTTCAGGGCGGACTCGCGCATCAGCGCGGCCTTGTCGAGGGCCTCCGCGAACCCGCGGCGCGTGGACGCGTTCTCGAGGTCGTCGCGCGTCGCGAAGCGGTACAAATGTCCGATCGTGGGCGGCGCGTTAGCGGTGAGAAGCGTGCACATCTGCGGGGGTGTGCGCATCACGTCCGTGCCGGTGACGGGCATTCCCAGCAAGGAATAGGGCGGCGAGGAACGACAGGCAATGCGTCAGCTGAGCGTCCGAGGCGCGTGAATAAGATAGGTAGGTGCATACAGCGAGTGTGAGCCAGCCCCGCTCGGCTTTCTTGGCTTTGGCATCCTGGAAGGTGCTCGTGAGGACCGCAGTGAGCTTCGGCAACGATGGCGTCGGCCGTGGGTGTGGCGAGCGCAGCGTCAACAGCTGCTTGACGGTGGGTGGCAGATGCTTGACGGTCATGATATACCTGGTGATGTGGTTTGGGACGTAACCACACGACAGTCGAACGAATGGTTTGGGTAGAAGTCGTTTCGTATTTGTGTCGACCGGGAATGTCTAAATACGTCTCATGATGTAGGTTCGCGGGACCCGTGACGGGACGGAATTCGCGTTCGGCCGACCGCTTTCCCGTCCTTCTCCCTTGCCATTGGCATACTTCCATATGCGCGGCCTGGCGAATCTGTACCCAAATTACTCAGATAAAGCCATTCCAGCTGGACGTTCACGTCCATCCCAGAAGTTAACGATGATAGGCACGCGTCGATGAGAATACAAATGGATCACTATATTCGTGGCAGATAGTGATGTCGAGAGATGCACAAACAATGCAACATGCCAATGTTGTAATAATGAGATGCAATGGTCAAGTACGGTCAAGAATCTGCATGCACAGCACCCACAAAATGAACCGTCGGGATTCTGGCGCAACCAGCCCGGCGAGCTCTTACATAAGTCACACCAACACCTATCCAGAGGCACGATGACCTGGTGAAAAAAGACGGGTATAGGTACGGCGGACTTCCACGATCTCTCGTCCGTGGATATGTCCGCGGTCGAGATTACCACTTTCGTGGTAACTCTTTGATGACATTTACTGGCCGTCGTTGATGACGAAGTAACCGAGGTCGGTGGGGGTACCATCGGACTTCTGGAGGAGGTTCAGGGTGTTGACGCCCTGGAGGTCGTGCATGATGCCTGTGCAGGTCATGCGTGTTAGAGAGGGTGGCCTCAGGGTGCTCTGGTCCACTACTCACCGAAGGGGCAGGCGCCCAAAATCCAGTCCGTCTCGTCGAAGAACTTGATGGCCTGGCCCATGAAGCTCCAGATGTCGTCCATAGAGGCCTGTCCGCCGCCGTTGAAGTTCTGTCAAACTTTGTTAGCTGACAATGAACCGATGACGCTCAAAAGTCCTCAAACCTGGTCAGCAAATTCAGTGAGAATGATGGGCAGGCCGAGAAGGTCGTGGTATTTCTCGAGGTAGGTCTTTAGCGTATCAAAGCCAATGTCATACCAGTGGACACACTGGTAGTCAACCTTGATGATATACAGTCAGATATAGCCAATCGACGCGCTAGAAGTCAACTAACCGTGCATTCGTTGCCACAGGCTTCCATGAACTGCTGCATCCAGTCGAAACCGTTGGGGCGAGAAGACATGGCCGGGGAGCACGTCTTGTAGCCCATGGACCTTTTCGGCTCAATGTGAGCCTTCCAGAGGGCCGCAGCCGTCTGGGGATCCATGTTGGACTGGCCTTGCTCGTTGGGCCTACAATGGCATTAGCAGGTAATTGGGGGCGGAAGTCCGTTCTAACGCACTCGTTGAACCCAAGAAGGATCGTGCCAAGGCCCGGCTTAATAGCGGCTTCGAACGCATCGATCTTGTCCTGGGAACCACCCCACAGCATGGGCCAGTACTGGAAGCCAAGCTTGTCGGCGTTGGTAGGCTTGTCTACGCCCCAGTCGTAAAGACTGGTTGATGGCACAGGTGTTAACTCGTTGCGAAAAAAAAATCGTGAACTGAGTATTTGACTCACCCGACAACGTNGGGGGGTCTTGAAGTTGGCAAGCGAAGGGTCGTTACCATCGCCCCAAGCAGCACAGATCTTGGAACCAGGCTGGCCAAAGGAGCCGAGATCAGGGCTGCTACCGCTCGAAGCCTTAGTAGTGGAGGCCGGAGGAGCGGAACTGTGGGATGTAGTAGACGCGTGGGTGGCAGCAGAAGTCTGCTTAGCAGGGGTGCTGGTAACCGCTTGAGCCTGTGCGTGGGGAGTGCTCGAGGGCGAAGAGGAAGCCGTGGACGGGCGGGCCTTGCAGCGCTTGGTCTGATCGCGCCGCTTCTTAGCGATGGGCGCGTGAGAGAGCTGACGGTTGAGATGGTTGTGAATGTGACCGGTGGAAAGCGCGGTCGTGGGCGCAGCGCCGAAGGTGCAGGCCATGATTGCCAGGGACGAGAGGGCGACGAGGTTGAGGAGCTTGGAAGCCATTATGCGCGAATGAGTGAAGCGCGGAAAAGAAGGAGCGGAGGGCAGGTAAGGAATGTGAGCCCGGAGACGTCGA
This sequence comes from Trametes cubensis, assembly GCA_029747595.1. Taxonomy (NCBI): domain Eukaryota; kingdom Fungi; phylum Basidiomycota; class Agaricomycetes; order Polyporales; family Polyporaceae; genus Trametes; species Trametes cubensis. The sequence continues at coordinate 131,547 of JAPEVG010000007.1, forward strand.
GGACGACGAGGACGAGGACGAGACGGGGGAGGAAGAGGGAAGAGGTGAGGGCGTTGTCAAAGGCGCGAGGGAAGAAATTGGTTGCGAGGAGCGCGGGTTACGTAATCTGCCAAGGCACCTCGCACGGACCCCGCCTGATTCGGTTGCGCAGCAGGAGCGAAAGAGAGCAGCGTGCTTGCCTTGGACGGCCCCTCGTCGCTGCCACGTCTTGCCGGTCGCCACCAAGACGCCCAGGCGGCGTATGCTGCCCTCCATACGACCCATCACTCCATTCATCACCCATGTCGTGTACAGTCGCGCATATATCCCAGTATTAGTCTTTCCTGTAATCACCGCAGATCAGCTCTGCCCCATTTGGCCAATTCTACAGGCGTGTATTGACCTCCCGCCAGCTGGCCTCCCGCCGCCCGTGTGCACGAGTCCGAAACGGCCCAGGATGTTCCATCGCAGCGTGTCTGCCATGCTTGAGATGTGGAGGCACCGGCGTGATGATTTGCAGCGGTTTCGCATCGCCTGCGCTGTTGGCTGGCCCTGATGAGCAGCCATGGCGACGTAATAGGCTATGAGCGGAGTTTGGCTGGCATATCAAAACAAGCCCATCTCCTCCCTCTCGCACTTTCTTCTCAACCCCCAAGTTTGACACGAAGAAACCGGTTCAACAAGTTCATCCTCACGGAAAACCCACCAGTCCACCCCCTCCAAAATGTCTGACGCCCCCGCCGCCCCCGCCGCCCCTGTCACCGAGAACGGCGTGCCTCCGGCTGCGCAAGAGTCCGTCGTCCAAGAGGCTCCCGGCTTCAAGGTAATCCCCTTCTTTCATCTCTGACGTGGCACGCCCTCCTCATCTTACTTCCCCCAGGTCTTCGCCGGCAACCTTGCGTACACTACCACGGATGAAGGGCTGAAGGCGTTCTTTGCGCCCGTCCAGAGCGAGGTGTACGTCTGCCGCAGCCTCGCTTCCTCATTCATTCATTCTCACCCGCCACTCACCTTCTCCCAACCTACAGTCTCTCGGCTCAGGTCATCATGCGCAGCGGCAACCGTTCCGCGGGCTACGGATTCGTTTCCCTTTCGTCCGCGGAGGCTGCTCAGAAGGCCGTTGAGCTCCTCGACAAGAAGGAGCTCGACGGCCGCACCGTGATCATCGAGGTGGCCAAGCCCGCTGATCAGAAGGACAAGGAGAAGAAGCAAAGGCGCGTCAAGAAGAGGACTGGTCGCCGCGGCAGCAAGTCCGTCCCTGGCGAGGTCAGCGAGGCCGAAGCGAACGGCGAGGCCTCTGCTGATGCCAGCAAGGCGGAGGGTGCTGCCGCGAACGGGGATGCGGCCAAGCCCAAGAAGAAGAAGAAGGCCGTGAGTAGTTCGATCATGCTCTTGATGAAAGTTCGATGCTCATGTATGCGATCAGCGCAAGCCCAAGCGCAAGGCTGCTGCCACCTCGGAGGGTGAGGCGGCCGCCTCCGGTGCGGAGGGTGCCACCTCTGCTGCTGAGGGCACGACCGAGGGCGGTGCCAAGAAGCCCCGTCAGCGCAAGCCGCGTGCTCCTCGCACCCCTCGCCCCGCTGGCGAGGACCCGCAGGGCGAGCCGTCCAAGAACGTGCTCTTCGTCGCGAACCTCGGTTTCAGCATCGACGACGAGGGCCTCGCCAAGCTGTTCACCGACGCTGGCATCAACGTGATCAGCGCGCGGATCGTCCGCCGCCGCTACGGCAAGCCGCGCATGAGCAAGGGCTACGGATTCGTCGACGTCGGCGGTGAGGAGGAGCAGAAGAAGGCCATCGATGCCCTCAATGGCAAGGAGGTCAGCGGCAGGACTATCGCCGTCAAGATCGCCGTCAACACTGTCCACGAAGGCGACGTGTCAGACAGCGGTGCTGCCAACGATGCCGCCCCCAAGGAGGAGAAGAAGGAGGAGGCGCCGGAGGCGACTCCGGCTGCTGCCTAAACCGCCCAATCAAGTCTATAGAGGATTCAAGCTGTGGTTCCTGTGCCAAGTGACGCGAGCCTCGTATCCGTTCCCCATTTGAATCCTGTTCAACCTATCATGCAGTCCCCTTCCTCCCCCCGCTACGTTCATCTCAAGTTACACCCGGGTATCGTTCGCACCGTTACGTTACCTATGCAGTTCCCCCCAAAGCGGTCTGGTGCCGTTTTTCGTTCGTCAACTTGTACCCGTCGCTCGGTCAATTCAGCGACGTTGTGCATACCTTAATTTAACATAAAACCCCCCAACACACATCACTAACGCTAATGCATGAATAGAATGACCGCGACGCTTCTCTACGACCAGCTTGGCTTCTGTGTGAACTACCGCAGTGTTGCGCTCAGATTTTCTGAAGGTGCTGCAGTCATCAAGTTCCTGAAAGTTTGGTCTATTGAGCCATGCAGACGAACGTCGAGGTCGTGTGCCCGGTTCGGAGATCGAAGTTACTTGTCAGACTGGGAGGGGGGTTCGCGTGCCATGCGCGCTTGACATCATAGACGCGACTACAATGCACCGTAAAGCTTAACATGCAACCGCCATCACCTCCTCCGCTATCTCCACATCTACGCTAGGCTTGTTTAGCCTCTCTGCACATCACGCAAACATGTCAGACGAAGAGGACGACTACCTCTCGGACAAGTTCCTCGTCGAAGCCGTCGCGGCCTCCTCGTCCTCCTCCTCCGCGCCCAAGACGTACGCGGAGCGGCGCAAGGAGGCGCAGAAGCGTGCCGCGCTTNAAAAACGAGCAGAACCGCGTGAAGAGCCGCCGCGAGCTCGAGCGCGAGGCGCGCGAGGAGGCCCTGAGCCGCAGCCTGTTCGAGCGGGCGCAGGAGGAGGCGCGCGAGTCGGGAAGGGAGAACAAGGCGCTCGCGATGATGATGAAGATGGGTTTCAAGCCGGGGCAGGCGTTGGGTAGAGCGGAAGAGGAGGGGACGAAGGCGACCGGAACAGACACGAGGAAGGCGGATGAGACCACAAGTCCAGGAAAGGCGAGAGGTGATACGGAGGAGGCGGAGGAGAGGAAGCCTACGGTACGCGCGAGGGCAGACGATGACGATTGGGACGCGGGGCCTAGTAGAGCCGGAATAGGTGCAAGACCGAAGGAAATTGCCACTGAAGCGGAGGAGCACAAACCTGCAGAGACAGGGCACCGCAAGGTGCCCCTAGCGATCAACGAATGGGAGGGTGCGTCCTCCAAATACTTGCAATACACATCGCACAGACCTCACGTATGGCTCTCATTCTGACCTACTTGATGTACATACAGGCAAGAAGGGCATCGGGCTGCGGAAACGCGCCGCGTCGCCCAGCGCGCCCGAGCGGCTCGCGAAGATGGCGAAGATGGCGGAGGAGCGCGAGCACGTCTCCTTCCGCGATCGCGCGCGTGCGGAATACGAAGAGCGGCGTGCGGTCGGCAGGCTCGCGCCCGCACAACGGACGTGTGCGACGCTCGACGAGAAGGCTGGTATTCAGGTGCGTGGACCACCTTCATCCACCGTCTACCGTCCACGGCCACCCATCCCTCCACCCGTCCACCATCGTGTGCTAGCGGCGGCGTCGTGGAGGGTTCGGCCGCTCACGCGGGAGAACGGCGCTGATGCACTCAATTTGCAGTTCAACGTACTGTGGCTGAACCCTGAACATCCGGAGACGTTCCCTGATGGGCTGCTCGACGCGCTGGACGACCCTGCGCTCGTCGCGTCGATCCAGCGCCAGCGCGCGGACCACTCCATCGAGGGCCGCCTCCGCGCGAAGATGCAGGCCGACGCGCTCCGGCCGCTCAAGAGCTCTCTGGACGACGTTGACGCCTCCGCCGATGACGAGAAGACAGAGGCGCGCACGTCGCCATACTCGGAGGAAGAGCTCGAGGAGGCGTTGCAGTTCCTTCGTCTGAACGTACGTCTGCGCCCCTCCCTCTCCCTTCTATCTCATCTACGCAATCACGCTAATGATGTGTGTCGCACACCGGACGCAGCCGCGGGATCGACTGACGTTGGTGCTCGATTATCTGCGGCGCAAGTACGCGTACTGCTTCTGGTGCGGTACTCAGTACGACGACCAGGAGGACATGGAGAAGAACTGCCCCGGCGCTGATGAAGATGCACACGACTAGCCCATCGCACGCTCGTGGAACTATCACACATACCATCGTATGGTACGATTCGAGTGCGTCCTCACGGCTGCGCGGTGCAGCAGTTCAGGTCAAACACGAGGAGCAGATCGCTCCGGGCTGGTTGCTTCGAGGTCTGAGCAGCGCTGCACGAACAGTCAGCGGTTAGACGGATGTCTGATCGAGGTGGATGTTGTCGCTGGAGATCTGGATACCTGGAGGCTCGAGCAGCGGCCGTTGCTGTTGCTGTCGATGGTGTTCTTGTTGTATGATTCGCGAAGAGACCCTAATGCAACTGTACAGCAGGATCGCTATAACGACTGTTTCCCAGCGCTCGAATGATGCAGAATGCGAAGCAGCGGTGGGGATTTGGATTTCGGATTCGGAATCGGAAAGTGTGAATGGGCCCCAGAGTCCAGACGGACGTCAGGGAATGTGTAGCGGGCGTGGGGAGGGATTGCGCTGCGGTGGGGAGGGGAGGCCGCATGCGTGCCCAAGGGAAGAAGTGGGGGTGCTACGGCTATGTACGAAGGGGGAATCGTCCAGAGCTTGGCATGCTAAGGCTAACAGAGCAGCATGTACACACAATAGTCCGCGAGGTAAGGAATGTGACAGTGAAGACCGCCCACCACGTCCACCTGCCGTGCTGTACGCGCCGATGACACGCTGCACAGCGCTGCGTGCACGGGTTGCGAGGCAAGGTGGGGTAGTGGAGGGGGAGGGCTGGAGGGTGTTATCAGGATCAGCACGAGCGCGAAAGCAGTACAGGGGATAGCGGAGCGAGCGGATGTGGTCAGGCGGGATGTGATGTGTGTGTGTCTGCGTGGGTACAGGCGGGAGTAAGGACAGGGCCCGGGCACGGACAAGAGAGCTAGAGAGTGGAAGGTCCGCGCGTAGTAGCGGCGTGTGGGTGGTCTGGGTCTGGGCAGAAGATATAGAAACACCAAGCAGTCAGTGTCCGGGGTGGATGGCAAGAATCAAGGGAAGAAGGTCCACTAGTAGGAGGTATAGGGTAGCGAGGAGGCCCGCGCGCGGTCGAGGGCACCGCGCGCTGCTCCTGCATCTATCGTACATTAAATGATACGATTTTTAGTGGAGGCGAACGAGCGGGTGGGTGCGTATGTGCTTGTGCGGATCGGGTTGGGCGGACGTGGGGGCGGTTGCTGTCTGTTGAGACGAGGCCGACTATGTGAGCAGATGCACACAGGCCAACGTGATTGATAGTTGAGATTCCATCGCGAGCGTTCCGTCCAACCCGGGTTGGGGCAGGAGCATGGCGCTTCAAGCGATTGGGACAGCCTGGGGTCGAGCGACCTCATCTGGGGCCAAGGGCGCACACACCGAGATACGCGGAGACACACCAGGGTCGCAATAACGCGATTGCCATAGCGGGCTCGACACGACCTGGGGTGGCTGGCCGAGGCGGAACGAGTCTTCGGGGACGGTGTCGTCCATCTCGTCGTCCTCACTGTCTGACGAGTGGGTTGCGAACGAGGCGGGCGAGAGGAGCGTGGGAAGGGCGGGAATGGACAAGGGATGCGAGGCCGTGGTGTCGCGGTCGCGTTCACGGGCGAATGTCGGGGAGGTCGGGGAGTTCTGGGGGGTCTTGCGGCGGACGTAGGAGGAGATGGGGGTGTAAGCCATGAGATCGGCCTCGGAGAGAGGGAGATTCTCTGGCCTCTTGGCGCGGCGGCCACGGAAGGAGGTGCTTATAGGCGAAAGGCGGGGAGACGTGGAGAGAGCCTGGCACGAGTTGGAATAGTATGAGAACCCGAATACAGCACGAGAACGCGTGCTAATAGATCACTTACTCGAATCGGCCTCTCATATGTTCTTTCCGCATTGAGAACAGGCATACTTGCCTTCCTCGAATGACTCTGCGCTACGTCAATTGGGAGCTCTTGGAAAAGTCGACAGACAGGGCTTACGATGGAGCCGTATGGAGAATATCTGGTGGTTGCCCTGGAGCGACGGATATCGCAGGGCATGTCGCGTTCTGGAGAGCCCTCATGAGAGGAGACGACGATGGCAGGGGAGGTGTTGATGTGCTGGGAAGAATAAATATTGCTATTGTTGGTGGGTGGTGGTACAATGCTTGAAGATGCAGAGAGGTGTGAAATGGAAGAGGAATGCGAGGAGGAGCGAGAGTGGCGAGAGAGAGACTTGTTGTCGGGCTCTTGGGAGTCGTCAGGGCCGCCGAGGCCGAGCGAAGCCATGAGCTCTACGAAAGACGGGAGGGCGGTGGAGGAGGTGGCCATTGAGAGCCTTGGGCGGATGCGGAGGCGGGGGCGGGGGAGGAGAAAGGAAAAGGGGAAGCGGAAGAAAAGGCTAGGGACGGCGGAGAGACGGCCGGGAGGAGAGAACCGTGGACAATAAGGGACGGAGGGAGGGCGTCATAATATAATGAACAAACGGACGCCTTGGTAACGAGCCGAGAGAAATGGTTGCCATGAGTTGGAGGAGATTGGGAGATGCGACTGTCAACCAACGCCCACCCCGGAGACAGAGACAGAAACAGATACAGATACAGATTTCAGAATATCAGAGCCACGGCCAGACAGCCAGACAGACAGACGCAGCCCGAACTTGTCCATATCTCCAGTCGACAATCCATCCCATCACAGCCCTAGTTACTGTCCAGACTTGTGTCCCAGACAGCTACTCTCCCACTCACCGCCTGTCTCGACATATCAGCCAATCCCTCGCGCGCTCTCTACACACACCAGCAGCCCGGTAGTCGTCCCGCTGTCGCCCGTGTTCCCTCGAGTGCTCTTGTAACCACCCAACTCCTCCTCCCACTGAAACCGCGCGCGTTCTGATGGATACCGTCGTATTTTCGTCCACTCTTGTCCAAAGGCGGTGCGCCAACAACGGACCCGCGGTCCGCAGCTAACTGAGATGCCTTCCGTTGATACCTGCGCGCCACGCCCCGCCACCACCGCCAACTACAGCAGCTACAGCCTCCCCGCCTGCCCAACGATGCCCGACGACGTCCATTCCTCTTCGTCATCCCCCTCGCCAACCAACAGCGCCCGACATCCAGTCTCTTGATTGCCCAGTACAGCTCAGGATCGTGCTGATTCAAAGCGATAGAGTTGTGGGGAGGACAGATCCTGTATGATAAGATGTCCGTTTGGACGGGATGTACGCAACTTCCGGTGCCGGAACCATCGTCAAGCGAGCGATTGGTCAACTGGTTAGCAACGCGCCATGGGCGTTCGGAGAATGTCACTGCAGCGCGCCGTTCCGCAGCTACTGTATGGGCCAGCGTTCTTCGTTCAGGACCACTGAGGGTAGATGAGCGACAAATAAGACACCGCAGTCGCACGTAAATTTACAGGACCGCAGAGCACGGAGGTTGGAACCAAAAGAGTGCACTGCGAGGAAGCCAAAGCAAAGGTAATCAAGGAACAATAGCACAGGCACCGAGTCCACCGACCGCCGGACGCTCGCCCCAGACGCTCGGTGGTTGTAAAGTACTGCTTCGGGCGCTTATCTCACAGCCGAGTTTGGTTGTGCATGTGCAACCAAACAAGCTTACACAACCGTCTTCCTGCTACCACCATGAATTCGCAACAAGGCCAGAACTACGGCAACAACTCCGCGCCCCAGGGCTTCCAGCAGCCACGTGAGATGGAGTACCTTTGTGCTGGTGAGTCCCTCATGCGTGGTTGGTATCTGAGTTGATAGCTCACGACTTGCAAATAGACTGCGGCGCGAAAAACGAGATCAGGTCCCGTGAGCCCATCCGCTGCAGAGAGTGCGGCCACCGTATCATGTACAAGAAGAGGACGAACCGAAGTGCGCAAATATGGTCCTCTCTGTGATGCATTGCCTCGCTTACCATGTTTCCTTAGTGGTCCAGTTCGAAGCGCGGTGACGTTGTCCGCTTCGCACTTTCTTTCCCCTTCCGTCTTCCTCGGGCCCCGCTATCAACATCTCCCCTTCTCCGGCATTTCCTTCCGATATTCACTGGGCGACATGAGCTACTACATCCACCGTCGCTTCGCNGGGGGGCGCAAGCGAGAGGTCACTGGTCCGCTATCAAAACCACGGTGTCGTCCTGCCGCCATACCCTCCACATGTATACTACCGTGACGATGTCATAATGTGCATTAGGTCTGATCATGGGTACACTATGTCCGACAAGCTACGATGAAAGCGGTAAAGCATGCAAGAAAGCACTGAACGATCCCGAACTCCTCCCAGTCCGCCGGGTCTCCGGCGGTGGGTCGTCATCATCGTCATCGTTCTTCTCCTTCTCTCCCTTCCTTTCTCCCGCTCACGCTCCGCCCATCCTCCGACAACGGATCTGGCATCTTCTACCAGGCGTTCACGCGCTTGAACCATAAGTTCAGGAAGCACGTCACCACGATGCGATCCAGGAAACCTTCGGCCCGTTCCGCAACGCGCAGGATCAGCGTCTCCTGCGTCCACAGCGCGATCGTCTTCCCGCGATTCGTGAGATTATCGCTGACGCACTAGAAGACGAGAGGTATGTCGGCACGTCCGGAGACACGTCGGGCATGAGAAAGAAAGGAGCCGCTCTCGGGTCAGTCGCAGGCCGCCCTGAACGCGGGTAGCGCTCCTAGGGCTGGCTGCCCCCAGAGCGGCTTAGCGCGAAATACGTGAGGTTTACTCACAATCAAATCTGTGCCGTTCTCGGCGATCTTCCACTTGTATTCGGAGTTGTTCACCTTGAACCTGCGGGATCTGCCGTGGCAGATTACGTGCGGTGAGCCAATCGTCGGTCAGGACGCAGGGCCTGCGAGGCTAACGCCTCACGGCGGATCGGAGACAAAACGCACTTGCTCGATGTCTTCTTCAGCTTTCGCAGCTCGCGGATCGACACCTGTAACAAGACGAGCCCCGGGCCCGGTGCTGAGCAGGCCATCGCGGGAGGAGGGCGCGAAGGAGAATTACCCGCTCGACGCCGAAGTAGACGGCGCCGCTGGTGTGGGAGGACCATTCCACCTGCCCAGCGTTCTCCCAAAGGTGAGTCTCGGCGTTCTTCCGCTGGAACGACGTGACACCGGTGGTGAGCCCCGTATTTGGATGGTGGAACTGTTGTGGCCCGAGTACGGACGGACGGACGGGACGGTCAGCGCTGTCGTGGGGGACGGAGCGGAAGAGCGGTGCAGGTGAGTGGTTGGCGTACCTTGTACATTTCGATGGTGTTGTCCGATCCCTCGATCACCTGGTATATGTTGACCGTGCGGAAGTCGGCGTTGGGGTTGGAAGGATATACAAAGCGCAGGACGAGGTCCGTAGCAGCCATGACTCTATCGGGGTCGTTGCAAAGGGGATGGCCTTGGTGGCGATAGTGGTGGTGATAGTGGTGTGTGCAGTGGCACGGGTGCACAGGGGAGAAGGAGGGGACAGGGAATCTGGGTGGCACCTTCGTGGCGGAGGGGTGGATTGTTTTATACCATATGGCGGCGTGTCTGAGCGAGGGCCACGACCCGCCGGGTCCTTGTCCACTTAAGCAGCTCGCTCTGGCACATTCGCCCTTGCAATATCCGGATGCCGGGCGGAGAGGGAGGCACTAGAGCAAGGGCCCAGCAGGCCGGGTGATCTCCCTCGATCTGATTAGCATCAGTTCCGCTCCGAGCTTAACTCGCGTGGGTGGCTGGCCACTGGCCAGGACCGACGCACCTGCACGCGCACGCAGGGCGCAACACCGATAGCACCGCGGACCGCGGCAGAACCCTTGCACAGGCAGGATAGGGACCCTGGGCCGCCGTCCCTCCGTCGCTCGCATTTCGATGTGCTGTGACGCGCCTGCGGTGGTTGCACCGCTCAAGCACGTTTGGGATGTACGGGCGCGGACGTGGACGCGGACATGGACGCGACCAGGGGTGAAGGGGAGGCGGCGTGTGGCACACTCTGCTCGGAGAAGCTCGAGACTAGTACGTTCCACCCGGGACTCCCCCTCCCCCCAGCTCACGCTCGCACAGAGCCAACGGGGGGAGAGGGAACATCCACCGGGAGCTGCGGCCGCATGTCCGAGTCCGCTGAAAAAGCAGGCGCTGCTCGATCGTCATTGTACGCATGGCGTGGAGAAACTGTAGGAGATGGGCGGATGTCGATGGGTGGCAGTCGAACGGTGCGGAGGGTGCGGTCAGAGTCATTGGACGGCGCGTCTTATCGATGCCACCAGTGCGGCCGGGCCATGGGGTCCTGAGGCCCAGGGGATCGAGGACGCACGGATTATCGTTCGCCGCCATGCACATGGCTCGTCCCGCGGCGCCCTGCCTGCCGATGAAACGATAGTGCATGCAGGATAAATTGCAGGGATGTCACGGATGTGTCAGGCTGTGGTTACGGTCGGCACCACGGTGCTTTGTGGGAGTGGAGGAATAGCCGGAGGCGAGAAACGAGTTTGGGCCAAGGCCACAGCAGAAATGAGATGCGCATGTGCTCTAGTGCGCCTTCCCGTATGCAATTGCGGCTGCGCGCAGGAAGCGGAAGGCGAGAGAAGGCAAGCAATGTGTAGGCCTAAGTCATAGAGAGAAAGCAGCCCCCGGGAGAGGTCAGAGGCCCAGCGGAACGGAAAGCGAACAGCACCCATGAATATATTATCGCAAGTAGCACTAGTATGAATGGCCAGATGAGACCGATCGAGCATGGCCGGAAGGAACGGCGGAAGTTTCCAAGGGCTCCTTCGCGTTGCCTAACATTGATGCGGGTGACCTATAAAGCGACACGTTTCGCAACAGGTTGGCTTTGGCTCCCAGCGTTTCAAAAGCACCTTCACCGCGCCCACTATAAAAAGACAATGCTCTCTGCACGCCGTGCGTTATGAGGACGGAACTAGATTCGCTTGAGGAATAATATTTGCGGCAGACTGTCGCAATGCCGCAGCGCAGCCTTGTCGAGGTCTGCGCAAGCGTTCGCGCGGCAGGTCGAGATCGGACAAGGCAGTCGAGATGAGGAGAATGAATGCCCTAACGAGTTGCAACCATCGACGTCAGAGAAACATGAGGGCGTTCAGAAGGCTCGGCGCGCTGAGATACTGTGGCCGAAATGAGCAGATCGCAGCGTGTACGAGACCGCGTTGCTCATCTCGACGTAATGCACAGAAGTGCACTTTGTTCACACCGGCGCCCAGGGCCAGAGCAAGGCCAGCGGTCCCTTTTGGATGTGAAGGGTATTGTCTGGAGTCTGGACGTTGCGCGCAGATTGTGAGGCGGTACAGGCAGAAGGACTGAAGGATGCCGTTTGGGTCGGGATGAGGCTGATTGAGCGGCGTCGGTGGTGATAACGAGAAACCGTTATGTAAAAATGTGCAAGGCAGAGCTGGGTGCTTGGCCAGAAATGCCGGGTAATATTGGTGATGGAGCGGGCGTTGCTGAGGACGACGAGGACGAGAGTAAGTCGCCGGACGAAGACGAGCGCTCCTTGCAAGTCGGGAGCGTCTGTTGCATTGACGGTCGGCCGAGTGAGCCACGTGGTGTGCGCAGGAGACTCGGGACGATCGGCAGGAAACGCCGCCGAGACCGTGCGCGTCGGGCGGCTGCTGGTTAGAAAGCGAACGGTCCTCAGTCGCCTCCGCTCATCGTCTCCTCGCCCTCCCCGCACCCAGCATCCTCCGTCGCAGCACCCGCCTCTTCCGTGCCCCCCTTACGCGTCCTTGGCTTACTACTCGCTTTTTAGTTTACGCGCAATGCCAGACGAGCGAGACCGTAGTCTATCCCGTGACATTGAGGTGTGTGAGCAAGCTGCGCTTGGTGCAAGTCCCCGTGGAAGTTGAATGAGTGACTCCGACCCGGTCCCCAGAGCTCAGAGCCGCCCTCTCCTGCTGAAACAAACAACGATAATGGCACCACGCAATCTCCCGCCGTAGGAAAGCCTGGACGGAAGAAAAACCCCAAGTACGATCACTCTTTCCTCAGCGTGATGACGCTTACGTTGGGCTAACCTCCCCACTAGCTCGCAGGCTGCCAGGCGTGATCAAAACAGGATCGCCCAGAGGGAGTTCCGACTTCGTAAACAGCAACGCGTGAGTATCAGGCCCTTCCACAAAGGGCTGCAGTGGCGCTAGCCTGTCCACGATGCTGACCAGTCCTCTCGGGGACACGCACGCCGCTCTAGATACGTGATCTCGAGGCTAGCGTTGAAATACTCTCCGGCGGCAAAGATGAGGCCCTCTCCCAGTTGAGGAAGGTGCTCAAAGGTATGAACTCGACGTAAACTACCCTGAAAGCCGTTGGCATTAACGGTCCTCACCCGAGATCTCATGCATGAAAACCAGGTGCTTCGAGGCCTCTTGAAGAGCCTCAGTGGCTTCATCGGCGAGGGTGCAGGCGGTGTCCTCGCTAAGATCGGCTGGGAGATGAGCGATTTCAACGACCTCGTCAACAAAGCCGAGACGGACACCGCTTGGGAGAGCTATCAGCGACACAAACGAGAGCAGTCCGAGGCTGCGGGCCCTTCTGGGTCTGGGTCTGGACAAAAGCGCCCAGCAGACGACTCGGACCCGTATGGTCTGAGGCCCAAACGGGCCCGTCCTACAGAGAGTAATGGCGAGTCCTCGCGACCCAACGACAACTTCCCGCTACTTGTCCCATTGAACCCTGCTACATCGTCTATGGGCTCGAATGGGCTATACTCCACTAGTCGCCCGCACGACAGCAGCCTACTTTCTGAGTACACCCGCCCACCTACGTCCGCATCGCCGATGTTTGTCCCACCCCCGTCTTCTTCCCCGGTGACACAGCACGCGCAGTATGCCTCATCGTCTTCTTCCACGGGGACTATGCCTTTACCGTTCCAGTCGTCGTATATTCCTGGCATCTCGGTTCCCGGAGATCCCATGTCTTCCATGTCGATTGGAAATTCTAGCGTAGGGACAATGGCAGGTCCGTCGCGAGTGGCCCCTGGGTCACAGCCGTCACCACAGCAGCAGCAGCATCAGGAGGCCGAAGATGAAATGGAACCAAAGAAAAATGACGCGTACAAGCTCATCCAGTACGTGGTCCGAAATTACAAGGAAATGGAACGAGTTTCACTGATACGAGCGTGGGTAACGGTCATGTAGCTACCATCTGGACAACTACAAACGGAACAACAACTACTGCCTTCCGTCATCGCTTCGGCCGACACTCGTGCAAAGGTAATATTGAATCTTGCGTCTCTTGCCGTGTTAGAGCTTACCGCCCGTTCGTTCTGTCATCTATAGGACTATTCCACACGGTCGGTCTCCCACACCCTAACTCTATCTCAGGCCTGCTTAACTGACCGGCTGGCGTCTCCTCCTATCTCTACAGAGAGCGTGATCGACGGCGTGTTGCATCCTGAACTTCGCGATCGTATGATTCTCCTTCGAGGTGAGTGTCCCGGACAGGCATGGAGGCGGCCGGAACCCTATCTCGGTTCCGAGATTGCATTTGGTATCTCGTCGGGATAGAAGGTACGACTACTGACCGCTCTGGCAGATCGGTTCAATCTCGTCGACTGCCTGCATGACTACCGATATGCGGTGACGATCCATGGTGATGACGTCCTTGCACATCACAATTGGGAGATCGCAGAATCATGGCTCCAGCGATATAAGTGCGTCGGCTCCCCTTATTTGATGTTTTAGCTGTATCTCATTGGTGCTACGTTGCGACTTGACAGGTTCCTCGTCGATCCCGCTACTCTCAACATCGTTAACAGATGGAGAAGAGAACGAGGCGAGGCGGAGCTACACGTCAGCGAATATTCGACGGAGCAACCAGTGCAGGTGTAACACTACGTCTCGCACCCACCTTGATCATGATGGCCTCCACCGTTACTTTCATCTTACTGACGCAGAGCGGGCTCGGTGGTTTCGGTAGTATATATTACTCGACGCTAACGTGGACAGTTCACGTACGTACAGCAGGCAGCTCTCTATTGTATAACATAGATACCGCGGGGCGAATCGTGGCGTCGTCGGTCTATCGGGCTACGAGACGAACATCGTGTGTTCAACAGACACAGGTGCTCGACGGCGCGGTCGCTCTGTTTTCATTGCAGGATTTGGGCTTTGGTTACTTCGTAGTAATGTTGTATATGCACTGGCTTTGCTGACTGAAATANGGGGGGCGGTCCGATGACCATCCGACAGGGCGAAAAGCAGCACGAACACTGGAATGTGTAGGTACGTATTTCGAGAGTCTTGCGTCCAACTACACGGAGAACAGCGAAAGTGGTTGTGGAGATGACGGTTGGAAGACTTGCACGTCTGCCATGCTGTACGCAGCTCAGACCCTCGTCGAAATCTCCCCTAGACAGACGTACCGATGCGGTCTGATAGGGGGAAGGGAGATACGCACAACGAACGACCTTGTCGAGCAGCTGGTACTATCCCAAGTAGACATCTGTGTAGCGGTCATGCAGCCACTCCCGTCATCATTGGAACTTGCGTTATGAGCGAGGGGACATCGAATTCGTTTTTCCAAGTTGTGGCATTATGTCTAGAGAGAAAATATGCAGGAATACAGAGTCTATAGGAGCGTGTGAGAACGCAAAGGAGAATGGCAGGCGCGGCGACACTCACAGGGTAAAGAGATACTAAAGGGGCATCCCCAGCTCTACCAGGATGCCTTGTGCACCCCAGGGAGCTCGTTCGCCAACGCCTTCAGACGGAACTGGTACTATACATACAAAAACCCACGGCATCAGCCTCAACATTTCGAGAACCCCGTGAACACACAACAAGAAAGGTGCGCACCCTGCAGAGACCAAACTCGTTAATAATACCCCGNCCCCCGTCCTGTCTCGATGCACCTGTTCTTGACCGTCGTCGGCCGCGTGTACCGCCCGAACGTGTTGAGCTGGAGCTGCGCCTGGAAGCGCACCTGCGCGGGCAGCGTCTGGTTGCGCGCGACGTAGAGGTATGCGCGGCGCAGGATCTCGTTGGCGTTGACGCCGTGGCGCGCCTTGATGTCGCGCAGCACGCGTGCGTTGGGCATGCTGCTTGCTGCTTGCTGAGTTCGAGGGAGGGGGTGTAGGACTCGGAGAGACGTCCGACGGTAGGTGCGCACGTCAAAGGTGGCGGGAGCGTAGCAGAATGCGAAGCGCCCACGACACGATGGGCGTCTGTGAGGGAAGGGCGAGCGTCTAGCCAATTGCGGGCGCGGATTTGCCTGGCCAATCAGAACGGTCCCGATCCAGCTCGACTCTCGCCGCCGTTCGCTCACCGTCTCGACTTTCCTCTCCATCGTCCGTCGTCCTTGCCCCGTACCACCACCACCCCGGGGCTCAGACACACACTATTGCTCCGGCTAGGAGATGGAATACTGAAGGTGAGTCCTCCTCGGAACGTACCGGACCCAATCCCTGACTGACCATTGGCGTCATCGCAGACAAAACACACACCCCACGCCCGCACGCACGCACGTACGCACCGCACACTCGTAGCATGTCGGTATCGCGCCTATACACCCGCCAGCGACGCAACTTCCTCTCCTCGCTCTTCGGACTCACGTTCCTTGCGTCGGTCATCACCGTCTCGGCGTCGGCCATCCTCCCCTGCCCGGCGGACCGCGGGCGTTACGCGGACGGCGGCGACGCACAGGCGGTAGCACTGAATGGAAAGAGGGGCGTTGCAATCGTTGAGAAGAAGCCGAGGAGGTGGATAGAGGAGACGAGGCCGGTGTACAAGGCTCCCCCGTCTAATGCGCAATCATAATGGACCGCTTATAATGCTGAAGCACCTCGCGAACTTGTCGCTTCGCCCAGGCTGCGGATACCCTCTCTCAACGTACTCCCACGCGATTTTACAAAGCTGCCATGTTCGCGGCTCGCAGAGGACTCCATGCACCCCCACAATTACGGCGAGTCTAAGACGTTCAAACATGGAAATACCTTCGGAAAGGGGGAAAGGTATGCATCTCTGAACTGCCGGTTGGCTTCCGCTTCAGCTCAACTACGCAACGACTCACAACACAAAACGACTAGTTATGCAGCTGTTTATGTGTTTGTCTAACTACTGATACATGTCCCCTGGTATACATCACGGACTTTCCATCGTTTCGGACGACTCCTCAGTCCTGTTGGTATCTCTCCGCTTCCATGCCTCTTCTTGTTCCTCATGACTTCCCCTAGGTACAGAGCCTCATGAGCTGCCACAAACAAAGTGCAAGGAACACAGGCACGCACGGTAATGGGTTCTCCTGGATGGGAAGACAGCACAGGAAGCAGATGAAGTTGATCGCGGCCTGGCATATGAACACGACGCGGAGCGCGTCCGCGTACGAGTCCACCGCCGCTTTTCGCAGCTCCGGGCTGAGCTCTGGTATAATTGTCGTCGAGTGCCTGTGCGCGCGGGAACGCGCATTCATTCTGCCGTCAGGGACACGATCGCGAACGAGGGCGGAAGGCACGAGACGCGACGAACCTGATGTTCTCGATGATCTGCAGCACGACGTCATGGGCGCGTCGAGCGAACGGCAAAAATGGGCGAACCAGACAGTCAGCTCCGTGTGTCCCTTCGCAGGGTGAAGATGACGATGCCTGAGGGCACCGGGGCGTACCTCGACCGCGTGTGGGCCATGTATGCGCTCCCGGAGCTTGGCTGTCAGAATGGCTTGCAAGAGCGCACCGCTCAGGCTGACGCCGATGACTTGCCCGGTCGTCCGGAACAAGTACGTGACTGCGACAGGAGCCGTGCATGTCAGTAACGAAATCCTTGCACTGCGCGCAGGATGCAATGGGCGGGGAAGTGACGTACTGCCGGTCGCGACCGCGATGTCCTCTCGCGAGACGCTTGCGATCATAGCCTAGAACGGGGCCGGGCTGTCAGTCGACGGTGTCTTGTGGGGCAGACGGACGTGCGCTGGGTACGAACGATGAGTGTGGTCGTGATAACGCTCGCCATGCCGAACCCTTGTGGCATGACATCCAGCCACAAATGCCACGTCGCCGAGTTCTCGTTCCATAACGCAACGAGCGTCGCGGCGACCACGGTCAACAGACACGAGCACAGGGTGAGCGAGTAGAGTTTGCCGGTGCGCCGCATGACCCTGTCCGGTGCCGTGTCAGTTAGTACGTCTGAGGTGAAGCTGCGATCGGAAACGGCGAGGTGTTCTCTCTGCTCACCATCCGGCAAATACGCTTCCCGTCGAAATTGCGACCTGACAGCGAAGTTTAGACGGCGGACGCTCGTCCGGTGTAATGTCCGCTCGAGACGTACAGAGTGAGGTAATAAGTGCATCCCTGCAGACACAATTGATCAGAGGCCAGGTTGGGAGCGTAGCAGACCGGAGCGGAGCTCACCTGCATCCGTCGAGGAATTCAACCTTACAGCAGAGAAGTACTGACCGGACATGTCAGATCCCGACGACCGAGAGCTTTCCAGTAGCATACGCGACACTTACTAATGGCACGTTGTATATCTGTCAATGACGGTTCAGTGAGAGGCCGTACCTATCTGTGTCTGTCTAAACTTACCATCGAGAATGCGGCCACACTTCCAAAGAAATTTGACAGCGAGACGAAGAACGGGGTCCGCTGCTTGACCAGGTGCATGGGCATCACCGGGTATGGAGAATAGCATGTCTCAACCCATATGAACGCCCCGCCAAACACGACGCTCGCGAGGAGGAGGCCCCAAATAAGAGGGTGCGCCCACGGGAGCTCCTCTGTCGACTTGAGGGAAAGTCCTAGGAGGAGGCAGCCGACCATGCCGACGAGGGTAAAAGAACCCAGTACGTCAATGCGGCGCAATTTCGCGCGAACGGGCTGGTTTTCGATCTCGTCCGGAAGTCGGATCGATACTTTGAGGGCTACGAGAACGAACGAGAACACGAGGATAGGCATCTAAAATCCGCGCATGGACATCCCCATTCATTTTTGCGCGAGTGTGTGAAGGTGGGCGAGCAGCAAGTTGTACCAGGGTCACCAGGGCCGCGATTGAGTTTGAGGGATATTCGATGCGGGAAGATCGCATTCCAGCTCAGCACAGAGGGCGCCCTAGGATGTGCGGAGAGGGCTCACCTGGAGAAGAAACGCTGATCTCCTTGGGTCGGAACATTCGTGGACGGCACCAAGATCAGAACGTGACATGTCAGACACTGTACTGTCGAGCGGTGACCCCGTATGAGAGCGCGTGTCGCGCAACGCACCATCCGAGCGCATCGTTCATCCAACCACCGAGCGGGCCGCCCAGGCCAGCGCCGAGGCCGAAGAGACTGATTTGACGTGAGCGAGGTAAAATGCCGGCGGCAGTAGGGCAAGCTTACATGTTAGTCATGCCTTGATAAAGACCTCGCTGACGGCTAAGAGGCAGTCGCTGTCAGAGCCTCGAGGATCTGCGCGTACTCGGCCGTAGCCGTAGAAGAAGAGCTTACAGGGGAATTAGATCCGTTACAGCGACACTCGACACTAGCAAAGGCAGAGCCCAGGTGTGAGTACGAGGAATGACGTCATACAGACTGTTCGGGTGCGCCCACCTGTCATCACGCTGAAACGAGGGGAAGGGTGAGATTCTGATGACTCTGGGGGCAAGCACGGGTGAGAACACACACCCTCCGCCTCCCATGCCAGCGATGGCACGCGCGGCGATAAGCGCATCCATCGACGGCGCGAGGCCACAAAACAGAGTCCCTGAGCCTGGGGCCGCCCGTCGGTCAATAGTGCTCGGCTAGCACCTGCCCGCATATACACGCACCAAAAAAACGACAGCGCGAGAAGCATGGCGCCTTTGCGGCCCAGAATATCTGACAGCCGACCTAGAAGTCCGTCGGTCAAGAGAGCACACACGTGGGCGAAGCGATGACGGCGCGTACCATAGAGTGGTGTAAAGCAGCATACAGAAAGCAGATAGGATGTGCCGATATATGACGAGCGGTTCGATTCATTGAAGTAGCTTCCAATGGGCGAGAGCAGTGTCGCTACGATCGTCCCTAGCGCGCAAAATCTGAATTGAGCGGGGGCTTGGACCAGCAACCGGAAACGAACACACCATCGAGAGCTCCCAGGAAGACCGCGCTCCACAGGCCAGCGAGGACCCACATGAGGTCTGCTCGGGACACCTTGTTCAAAACGGGGGGGGTCTGCTGGTTCCGGCGACTGCGTGCGACTTGAACATGATGAACGGTACGAGCGCGGACGAGCATCGCGGTCGTGCAGGAGAGGGCTTGTCTCATTGGAGTCGCGGTGAGATGGGGACATGGTGCACTAGCGAGCGACAGCGAGAGAAAGACAGGCTGAGGCTGCAATATAGTGGCGGATTACAGCTCCTCTCGAAGCTGAGGGTTGGAAAGTGATCCCGGGAGAACCGGCATTCATAATAAGTATAGGTACCGAACGGAGGAAGGGGAAGGAGATGACTTACCGGACGGATTGACAACCGAGAAGCAGACGGAGACGGGCCCGGGTGAGGCTAGAAACGGAGGGGCGGGAAACGAGTACGGAAGGGGGCCAGGGGAGGAGGATGAGATAAAGAATAAATAGGGAGATATATATACGGAGCGAGGCGGGCGTCGCAGAGGGGATCTGTTTTCCGGAAGACGGAGGGCGTAAGCGGTTGGGCGGAGGAGCGAGGCTGAGAGGCTCAGACTAGAGTGAGACTCTCTGACTGTAATCCTCCGAACCCTCTCCAGAGCCTGAACAGGAACCGTTCTCTATCGACTCGGACCGCCCTTAGATCTCGTGTAGATCTCACCAGATACTTCGTCATCTTCCGCACTTACCGGCACGCTTCTCCCGCCCTCTCCTCCTCCATCCTCTTCTCCTCTATCCAACACACTTGCCACTCCTGGCCTCACATTCATCCCACTTCTCCTCGTCGACGTTGCTCTCTGCAATCTCCATCTCCTCTCGCGGCGTAACACGCTGATCTGCTCGCGACGGCTGCCACCGCGCTTTATCTCTGTTTCTCCGACGTGCACGGGATTCGTCGTCACTCCCCGACCCTTTATACATCACGCCTCATCTTGTACCCGCACCGTTCCCCTTCGCGCCGTCCCCCTCGTCGCCGCCACTGACAGCTGCGTGCACTATATCCCCTTCTCACGAGGCCTTCTTGCCTATGGAATATGTCCGCACGTCTCGCCACGCTAGAGGGAACCGGCCGGAAGCCGCTTCCTGTGCGGTCTCTTTTGAACCAGCTCTTGCATCCAACCTCTCGGCTGGTGTTGATTGCAAGTCGTGATGCGCCCTTGTAAAAGGCAATTTGATCCGCTGAAAATCGGACTACCATTCAGTTGCTATACGGCATCTCCACTGCAGTCTTGCTATACAGCAGGTGCGTGCCTCTAAATACATGCAGTCCAGTTGTCGTAATCTTCATTTCCGGTGGTCTGATCTCCCAATCGTCAGCTGAGTATATTTGGTAGGTCATCCCGGTAGATCCTAGCGTGTGGCAACAAACCGGTTTGCGGCGTCGAAAACGTTGCCCATCCGACACCGAGGGCAGCTGTGGCTCGTCCGCGTTTCGCGCGAGTCTCACCCGGCTCAACGCCTAGTCGAACCAATCCGTACAAGCGCACCGCTGAGATGAACGCCTTCTTGATCTCCTCTGCTTGCGCCGTGATCATCCTGTGACTCGCCAGTGCGGCCTCGCCTCGACATACGCTCTCATAGAAACTTCGCCTATATCCACCACGACCCGCATATAGGTCTGGGCGTCTCTTCTTCGCCCGTTCTATGATGCTCGAGGTGCAGAATCCATCATGTCATCCTCCGATCCTGTCGTAGGTACGCCCGCCATCGTCCAATGATAGTCATCTTCGCCGAGGATTGTTCACAGCACATGATTATCGTGGTCGCCCAGATGCGCCTTCCTGACGCTCCGCCTGAAGTATGGCAAGTTCGTCTGCCTCGTGTGGCTTCGAGCCACGACGTACGGGCCGCTATCTCGTCGCATGCATACAATGCAAGCACATTGCCCCCGTACATCGCTGCTGCTCGTCCCCCTCTTCCCGTCAAGCTTTACATAGACTTTGGTGCCTTGTTGCCTTGTTCGCAATCGAATGCCGAGCGGTAGAACTCGGTTAGCAGCTGGTCCCGACGAAGGTTGTCGTAGAAAGGTTGCCTATTGGCACCAACGACGTATTCAAGGCGACTCTTGAAACACAACCCTCGTACTTCCGGTGCCATGTAGTGGCACTCTGCGCCACCAAGCCTTTGCTTCGTGTCTTCGACTTCTCGCCTTCGCCGCATGCCGGAGCTCGTGAACCATGTGCGGTCGTCCATGAGCCTCACTCGCGAATAATTTCCCAGACACGAGTCTCCGACCGGTAAGTGGCTGAAAAGCCGCCGCTGCGCTGCCAAATACGAGCTGATCGCGGTTGGTCTAGTGCAGGTTCATTTCCAGGCACGTCTAGGTTGGGGTTTGAGGGGATTTATGACGATGAGGATGACCGTCTACCGTGTCCCGCTGTATTTCATACGACCAAGGTAAGCCGCTCACTTTTGTCGGAGTGTTGTTTGTACCGAATCATCGTGGCCGCTGCGTTTATTAGGATCAACGGTTTGCCTGCTATGTATTGCGCAATGCACACACACGGTCGGAGCGCTCCTTCGGACCTTAGCCCGTTGAAACGTCGGCTGGAATGCCAGCCTGCGTTGGCGCGCAGGGGCACCCCCATCCGGTACGCACATTTGCATGCACGCGACGGGCTCGGGTCCGACGTGCACTTCTTGGCTGGTGCAAGGGGCCAACATGCCCTGAGAGATTATCGCAGCGTGTCTCACGCCAAGTTGCGATCATCCTGTACACACAACACGCCTCCGGTGCGCAGCCGCTCTGGCCGACATGTCGGCTCGCCGACGCGCCCATAAGCACTTCCGGGGCTCCCCACGGCTCCCCGCGAGGGAGTCGAACGGTGCTGCGAACTTGCGCTGATGATTGATGGTAAACGTCTAGTTCACCAAATTGTTGCCCTCGGATTGACCTCATGCCATCAGGCCTTCTCGACCACCCCGATGCCAAAACAGCGCAGAGTCGACATCGCCCGGCCACATTTGGTCTCGGGTCCAAGAATCATGTCGGCATGGGCGCTCCGAACCTCCGACCGTGTTTGTCAAGCTTGCGCGGGCGCCGCTCACTATCAACTAACTGGTGGGCGTCGCTTTGCCCTCAATGTGCGTTGAAGACGCTGGAGCTGTTACGAATTGTGCCTCTCTGCTCCATGAATATGTCGTTTCTGTGCCTATCCGGTGTAGACCGTGATCGCCAAGCGCTTGTTCGGCGTTCGGAAGGCCTTTGAGTAACCGCAGCGCGGCCGACGCTTTCGCTGATGCCGCCATCAAAGTCGCCGTAGTCCGGGGTTCACGGTTCACCATGTATCGCATGATGACGCCTCCAGGCCGCCCGCGCCTTGCAAAATGTGGTATGAAGGGTGCTCGCCGGTCGCATACCCGCCGTGAGATCCCCTATAGGAATGTGATGTACCAAACGCTTGCCATAGGCGATCGATGAAATAACCCTCCGGCTCTGGTGGAATCTTGACCACATCACGTATTTTTGTGTCTATCTAGTTCCTGACGGGTTGTCAGGATAGAAATGGCCTACGCCTCACTATTTGCACGCATGGCCGAAATGCTCAATCCAAGTGCTAGTTTGGGACGTTGGTTGTTGTTGTTGCTCTCCTTCGGTGCGTTTCCAAGGTTCTCAATAGTGCGCGCCGAACTCACCGTAGCTCGACTGCTCTGTAGATCCGGACAGTCGTGCCCCGTCCAGCGGGCCCTTCTCCGTACCCAGGGCCATTTGGTTCTGGGTCCCATGATACGGCGTCGTTATCGCTCATGAAGGGTGTTGTCTCACTCAGGAGCTACCGACATCCCACCCCTCCGACCCGTCTCGGGCTCCCACAATCCAGCCTGTCTAGCGACGATGATCCTAGCAGCGACAAGCGGCGCTCTGTCGTCGAGAATAGCCCGAGTACCGGTTCGTCTCTCATCGTCGTTCCGCGCAGCCCGGCCCAGCGAGGTTCGCTGACTGTTCCTGCGCCCTTCTCCAGCCCTATGGGATGACTGGAACAGGGTCCACAACGTACAGCGTCCTGCACATCCATCTTATCGAGTTTTATCAGATGCGCTCGTCGCGCGTGCTCGTGACCGTTGGAAGAGCTTATGACCTAAACGAAGCTGACACCCTTGTACATGCTCAGGCTTCCTGCACCTCGGCTGTCGCAGGACTTTCCTGGACACAGCCACTCCGATCGGGGGCAGGCTATTGCACGGTCCTGGGTCCTGGAGACTTGGCGGGTGGTGAGGGCAATGTGTCAGCGAAGAAGGGCCGAGGCGTGTATTGCTTGCGGGCGATCAGCTGTGTCGGTGTTTGCAGGCGGCGCTGGAACTCTGAGTATGGGAGCAGGGGTTGCCTCGCTTCACGTTGCCCTCCCCCGCAGCTCTCTCTGTCTCTCCGAGTCTATTTCGCAAGGCACTCCTGGGCCCCTGCATTTTGGCAGCACAGTGCATGTTCAATATTTCGATCTGCCCGCTACGGTGGGTCTGACATGCACCTCTCCCTCTATACATCCCCAGGAACTCAAACCGGGCACTGAGTGAGCTCATGAACGCGTGCTTACAAGCCGTGTGCTGCGAGCCTCGAGTTGCCTACTAGAATCCGATGGGTAATACGGCGACGACGGCAGCGGATCACGTACGTTCACCTGGATTCGCTGAATAGGTCGTCCTGCGTCTCTAACGCCCATTTGTCTTTTTATTGGCTCTTCAAGGAGCGGCCCAGTCCCTTGCAGAGGGGCGCCCTGGCGGTCCGTCATAGTCGCTTATCCGATCGGTAGGCTGCCGTACGCGAGAAGTGGCACGAAACTCCTCCTCGTCTAGCCCTCCATGAGGGTTGTCTGTGCTTGCGATATGATGTCCGAGCTTGCATCGGATGCGGCCCTCACGTTTCGCCACTAGCACCCGACACCCCAGCAGCTGACTGGTACTACGTAGCGGGCAGGAGGCCGGTATGTNCCCCCTATGGTCTAGGGTCTCCGGCAAATACACCACATTGATGCACCTCTGACACTTGGGACAACCCGAGCGTTTGTCGCTCGCCCTCTACGCAGTAGCTTGCGCATTGTCAGAGGTGCCTCAGCGGATACCGTTCAATTAAACCTCCGTCTTGAGGTCGTGCCTTTAAGCGGGTGCCACCATGTGGATTGGTACGTCAATGACTAGGCTTTTGTCCGTATACCCATCAAGCGGTGAGCCTCCTGTATATGATGTTTGCGGACGATATTAACTCACGGGGCATTCCATGGAGTTGCTGGACTCTGTTCGTATGTCCGACTGTACCTCAAGGGGTACTCCGCTGGCGTGTGAAGGCTCATGGCATTCACTCCACAAACCACGGGTGAGTCAAGACGATTTGTGCTGCCAACGATACATGATCGCTGAAGCGCCCCGTGAGTTACAATATTATGAGGTCTCAACGTCGACACGCGATCTGCTTGTGTGTTTTGCTATCCGATGAAACCATGGGATACAGCCTACCGTTTGGCACGGAAATTAACCTCATGAACACGCTCGCTACCAAGAATGCAACTACGAAGTACTTAAGCGCCGTACAGCGCCTCAGTAATCTAGGAATGAGCTGTTCAAAAGGTAAGTGTTATATTATGTATCGATGCATACTAGTACACCATACCCACACTGAAATTACAAGGCTAATATGGCGAGGAATGCGCCAAGCTTCCCTGGTAGCGTGGATAGGGCGAGGGCTCGAGTCCACCCCACCCATATTCTCAGTTTGCGTCTACTCATCATCGTGGTACGGTGTTGTGCCCCATACAATATCATGGCGCCTTACACACCTCATTGCAAGCTGGTCGACCCGATTAGCTCGAGCTGAATCAGAGTGTTGAGATAAATCCGGATGTTCAAGGACAGCGCAAAGGTTGACTGTAGTACCGTACGAAGTTGAACGTGCCCAACTTCAAACTTTCTTCGCGTATCAACGCGAGTGTCACAAACGCCGTGCAGAAAGTGCACCTCGGCATTGCCCGAGGGAGAAAGGCGCCGGCGCCACACCACCAATTCGACTGCAAGTCTGCAACTCCATCCAAGTCGGTTCCTGTGCAACCACCGTATACGGAAATCGACTTCGAGCTCGGCCGTGACGTGGTTGAATTTGTGAAGGATATGGTGAGCTTTCTAGGCTTGAGATACATGTACACTACTCATCTCAGCTCGTGTGCCCAGTGTTGTGATTGGGACTGCAACAATCTAGCTTGATTCTCTCTACATCAATGCCTTCTCATATAAGCAAGGATGTCTCATGCAGCGATCGCTGTGGACAGCTCGGTGTAGCAACTACATGTACACACAACTTGAAGCTATGCGCTAGTCACTGCGGAAAGCCATGCACATGCCACATGCTCACCAGCCCACGCGAGGTTCACCGCAATTGCGTCGCACACCCTGCGATCCAGGGTAAACAAGACTACCTTGCGGGACGTGTCCTGGTGGCGGAGCAATTGACAACGCGAGCAGCAGGTGTAATTGCAGGCCCGCATAGGAGGATACAGCATGTTGAACCCTGCAGAAGCTGTACGTACGTGTCAAGTGAACGCAGCCAGCGTACCTAGATATGCAAACACCTAGGCCTATCCCACCGCGGACAGCTACCGAACCAGACCAGGTTGTCCGTGTTCCAAACTAGAGACTCGGTACGTGCCATGCTTGGTCGGAAGACATACTCAACCTGATGTTCGGCCACTGGCCAGGCACTGACAGGCACCCGAACATGATGAAGGAGTGGATGCTGAAGACTGAAGTCGTGCTAACTTTGATACCTGTATGTAACAGTATGGCGCGGACGTCTTACTGCGACTGATATCTATACGATCAATGTCTAGGTTGCTCGCAATGACATTAGAACTATGCTCCACGAGCTGAGACGTATATTTAAGGACAATGAGTCGAGGGTGTGTACATACTAAGGGGCTCCTTCTGAGACTATTTCGCTGACGATGATGGATCACTTATTGACTACTAGTATGTCAGGTCATTTACGAGCGCGTATTCAAAGGCGCCCTACGGTAATATGCCTCGAAGTCCATGATACTGCTACCAAGGATACGTGCATGCAGCCATCTGAGAAGTCCGGCCTCAACGACCGACTTGTTCAACCTGACATGAATCCCGGACGTTTGTGAACGCCCGTACGTGATGCCGCAGTGCTCTCTGCCGACTCGGACGGTTCAACTCCTGGAATTCAGTAGCACATGGTGAGCATACAATGTCTGTATCTTGCCGGCGGCATCTTTGACACTCGGCGGTATGAACCGATCATACGCGTAGCATGGTACATTACGCTTTCAGCAGCTGTGCGGAATCCAGGCCGTCTGACAGTATTCCATGCATCGGCATATCAAGCGGGTCCTCCTGGGAGCGACGCAGCGCGCTCCGACCATGATCAGGAACATTATACCTCCCTCTTTCCATCGGACCGGCCGAGATATCCCTTTGCAACGACGTAGCTTGGTTCCTGTCACAAGGCTCAACCAATAAATACACAATTCCCCGGCACTACGATCCTTCATGCATCTCTACTCCGACCTGTCAAAGCTTCAGAGATCCGGTAGACATGTATCCTGCGTTACTACATCACGGAGTGCTCTCACAAGTCATCACGCCGACAGTCCGCGCTGCCAAATCCGGTCCGATCGCCTTCGTGGCGCGGTCCCAGGGACGCCCGTAACCACAATGTCAACGTTCAGGGCACGATGGTGGCACGTCCCATTCATGCCATTCATGCTTGTTAATGATGCTTTTGACATCCGCACATCGTTGCGTTGACACTTTACTGACTGTCGCACAGGTCCAAGATTCCGGGGGGCACCCTGATTGTTCGTTTGAACTGGGCGTACGAGGTATCATGATGTACGGCCGCATTAGGTCCAATCATCACAGGGAGGACACGAAACACCCCCATGCACACTTCACCTATCTACAAGAATATAGTCTTGATCGGCCAGTACGCACGCGCCCGCGATCTGACACAATGAACGTTTCGTGCCAGCGAACCTTGCGACGTGGGTAAGCCATCGGTCCAATGGTCACTTCCGCAGTGTTGGCTGATCTGAGCCAGCATTGGGATCTAACAGAATGGCGACAGGGTTCCTTTCATCTGCATGCGTTCGCACGGGCATAGCCGCATCCAAAGCTTCTTCAGTAAGCAGATGCCCTGCCAAAAGAATGGGTTGCCCTGGAAGGCGGACGTGAGTATTTGTCACGCAAGCTCAATCAGAAGTTCTTTGCTGAAAGATAGACCACTCACGGCGAACCTAATACCCAAGAGAGTACCCGAAAGAACCAGAGCGTCCCATGATGACTGGCTCTTTGCGCCATTCCATGCTAGCGTCAACGCTTCTTCTACGTCTCGAGATGCCCAAGACGTTGCGGGATTGGCAGAAGAGAACCGGATGAACGCATTGCGGGCGTTACGATGCATAATACGAGGCTCACTGTTCGCCTGAGCTACATTGCGACGTCCATCACATCAGATACAGACGGTGAGCGGAACCTTGCGTACGGAAAAGGCCCGAGACAGCTTGCATATAGATCAGAGCAACCGCCTTGTCCGTCTTGTCTGGTAAGCACCCCGGACGCTGGCGTACATCGCGCCGGACAAAAAGTGATGCAGTTGCGCGTTTTGTCTATCTGGCCGCCTTACATGTTGACCGGAGCCTCCAGCTCCTGCAACTTGCTTTCTCAGCAACTCGGAGACGGCCACCTCCGAGGTACTTCCAGAGCGATGGTACTGTAACCGTACTTGCTCGAAGCGAAGTCTGGAAAGCTACATTTCCCTGGTCATCCCGTGAGCAGAGCACTTTGTGTTGCAGTTTCTCAGCTTACCGCTGCATGAGATGAACGAGCTAGAAGGTACGGACAGCTCGGGACGAACAACGGAGCGGAGGGAAGCATCCTATGACAATAATTACCGTGCCTGATACGCGGGAGGTCAGCTGTTTCAACGCTGGAAGCCCATGACGGTAAAAGGAAACTTCCGCGCGGCCTCCATAGTTGTTGGCCAGGGCGCGCAAGCCCCCAAAGGGTGTAGTGGCGCAGAGCCAAGTAGGGGGCATATGCCCCTCTCGTCCAGCTGGCAAGGTCAACCTATTGAGCTCGATAGAGCCTTGCGCTTGTTTGTTGAAGGGAGGAGGGATGGTTCTGGGGCTCCGGGCTAGGCCACGGGCGTCGGGCGGGGCGGTTGGTGCCGTAATAGCAGGTGCTGATGTAATTGTAATTGTAGTAGTAAGCGGTAAGCAGAGTAATAAGCAATGCGGAAAACGACATTATAGACGCCGCTTTCATTTGCAAGATTGGCTGTAAGCGAAGTACACCTGAGCGACGCTGTTCCGCTGGACTCCTTCCTTCCTCCCCATCTCTCGTCCGCATCCTCCATCTCCTGCACTGACTGTAACGTGCTTCTGCCTGGCAGCGACAGACGCGACTGGTTTTGGAAGCGCGTTCTCGTCCCTTCATCAGTGCCTTGATCTCTTGCCTTCCGAGCGGCTTGACATACTTCGCTCCCTCGCCAGCCATGGCCCACCCAAGTCCCAACACCGAAAACCTTAGCCCCGTTATGCCCCACCATCAAGCACTTCCAGTCCATCCACTCTCGCCAACAAGCCCGAGCCAGTCCGCATGGAAGTCCATCTTCAAGATAGGAAGTCAGTCGTCGAAGAAGGTCAACTCCTCCCTTACCCTTGACACGAATGCCATTCCCCCATCCCCGGCTTCAAGCCCGTTCACCCCCCTCACCAGCGCCGCATCTTCTATTCCGACCCTTCTCGCGTCGCCGGATCGGCGGTCTTCATACAACTCGTCGAATACCCTTTCAAGTGACTCGAACCCTTCAATGCCCACGCGGTCTGCCCAGGGTAACCCGAGCACGTCGGGATACTTCCACCATGGTCCCTCATCCGAGGCGGAGCCATCGGCAAGTACTGAGAAGTCACGGTCCAAGAAGCGTTCCGACAAGCAGCGAGTGCTCGGTCGTAAGGCGTCTCACACCACCAACTCCTCTCAGCTGTCCTTCATGCCGCCTACGCCGCCTACCCCGACGCGTTCTGGTCCACTCTCCCCGAAGGCAATAGGTGCCAACGCGTCGCGGTTTATTCGTCGCGTCGCGTCGGCACCCAATGCAAAGGGTCTCTTCTCTCTGAGCTCACGATCGAATGGGCCGACGACGAAGAACGGCTTACTCTCTCCTGGCGACTCAGTACCGCCTATGCCACACTCCGCGAATGATGCATCCGATAAAGGGACGAATTCCCTGGAGACACTTTCGTCTGCGTCATCGCGAGGGGCGCCTTCGCGTCAGACGCGCTCAGCAAGCACGAATAACGGCTTGAAGACCAAGGACCGGATCATGAACACACAAACATCCGAGGGTCCGGGGAAGATTGCGTTCCGAAGGACATACTCGAGCCATTCTATAAAGGTCAAGTCGGTAAGCCGAACTCTTCAATTCCTCCACCCAACCTCCCTTGACGACATGCTTGCACAGGTGGAAGTGGGCCCGGGTAGCTTCCACAAGATCAAAATGCTGGGAAGAGGCGACGTCGGTAAGGTGTATCTGGTGCGAGAGAAGAAGACCGGCAAGCTCTTTGCCATGAAAGGTGCGCCGTTATACCACCGCCAAGCACTGAAATGACTCAATGGGGAGGACAGTGCTCTCGAAGAAAGAGATGATCGAGCGGAAAAAGATCAAGCGTGCCTTGACAGAGCAAGAGATTCTTGCCACGGCGAATCATCCGTTCATCGTCACGCTATATCACTCTTTCCAGTCGGAGAACTACTTGTATTTCTGCATGGAGTACTGCATGGGAGGCGAGTTTTTCCGCGCCCTGCAGTCTCGGCCAGGAAAGTGTCTCTCCGAGGATGCTGCCCGGTTCTATGCGGCGGAGGTGACAGCTGCACTGGAGTACCTCCACTTAATGGGTTTCATTTACCGGGACTTGAAGCCAGAAAGTACGTCTTTGGGCGAGTGGACAGCTGCAGCGCGCAGCTGCTTTCCCGCGAACATTGAATTTGGATGCTGTGTTGACGGGACACCCTTCAGATATCCTACTACACCAATCTGGGCATATTATGTTATCGGACTTCGACCTGGCGAAACAGTCGAGCGAACGTGGAGGCCGGCCCGCTATGATACACCAGGAGGAAAACGGGGTAAGCTCCTGTCTTCCCTGCTACATGTCACCGCGCCTTGCTGATCGAAGGATGTCCTACCTTTCCCCTGTCACAGATACCCTTGATCGATACCCGCTCGTGCACGGCTGACTTCCGGACAAACTCCTTTGTAGGGACGGAGGGTGAGTGTCCTTTACCCACTTACTCCCGGCGGGATAAGAGCGGTGCATTGATGTTGTGGCGTTGCGTTGTTCCTAAACAGAGTACATCGCTCCCGAAGTCATTCAGACGTCTGGTCATACCTCCGCCGTTGACTGGTGGACGCTGGGAATCCTGATCTATGAGATGATTGTGAGCGTCGCATCTCCCTCGTCTTGCGTCCTCCGTGTGGTTGAGCTTGCACGGCAATCTGTTCTCACATACTAACGCGCCGTCCTCCTAGTATGCTACTACCCCATTCAAGGGCGCCGAGCGCAATGACACGTTCCATAACATATTGAACTTACCCGTTCATTTCCGGGACACGCCCAAGGTGTCGCAGTAAGCACGTTTTGCACTACTTTCATTAACGCTGTATCGCTCACGCCATGGGTGGCCCACTATTACGTCCGCGCTATGTCATCTGCAGCGCCTGCAAAGACATCATCACGCGTCTGCTCGATAAGCGGGAATGGACTCGTCTAGGCAGCAAGAGCGGCGCCTCCGAGGTCAAGCAGCACAAGTGGTTCGCCAAAATTAATTGGGGCCTTCTGCGTAACACTCAGCCACCGGTGAGTCAACGTATCATGTCTGCCCGACTGCACAAATGCGGAGAAAGTGCGCCCGTCGTCTCCATATGTCCGCGGCGACGCGCATGGTCGTGGGTACGGTGCGCATATGCCCCATATCCCATTTGGGAAGGCGCTCGGGCGCTGCCCGTTTGGGGACATGCGTCGCGACGGTTAATTGGCTCGAGCGGGCAGTCGCTTCATGGAGCGTCTGATAACCTTGTGCTGTCTCGGCTACGCCTGTCGTCGCGTCGTGGGCAACTCGGAGATCTCTCGTCTCCCAGGGTAGCTTTACCGAGGCGGGAGATCCGCCGACCCCCGCGCACTGCAATGATCCCGATCTCTGGCTGGGGTCGTGCGAGATCCTGGCATCGCATCTGGTGTGCTGCGCTGAGCAGAGTATACGATATGCCTACCCCATCGCGAAATATCACCATCTGAGCGAAAGCACACCATCTGATTCCCCACACATGACATACGCAATCATGTTCTCGTCGTTGTGTCTATCTGTCCGTTGCATGTGCAGAATGCTGATAAAACATCCCTCTTTCCCATCGTTGCATGGATTGCCCGAACTGCATCCGCGCCTCTTTGCAGATTGTACCCACAGCATCGAACGGGATCGACGCAGTGAACTTCCGGCAGATGCACGAATCAACATCACTTCAACTGGAGAAGCAGAGTACAGCGCACTTCAAGGCTGTCGCAGGCTCCGGCGTGCCGGGTACCCCTGGGCTANGGGGGGGACGATGGACTCGAGCCCTCGCCACAGGGCGTGGACGAGTTCAGCGCGTTCTCGAGCATCACACTGCATTACGATGGAGAGTGCTGAGCGCGTCATTCTGTGGGCGTTGGTCGAGGGCACGATTGGTCTGAAGATTGTGCTCTTGTTTCCGGAGGCGAGCGGGCACTAGGAACCGGCGGTTTGTGCGCTGCACAATGGGTCGCGATCGTGCTCAGGCTGAGCTCATGGTCGCCGGGCAACGTGGGGGTGGCCTCGATCACTTCCGCCTTTGTTGTGGTGGCGGGGGTCGGGGTCCTCGTGTTTGTCTCGATCCAGGCCGCCCCTTTCTGTCCGATGTGCTCGGTCCACCGTATGTCGTCACCCCACGCCCTCGCGCTCACCGCCGCCCCTTTGTCTGCCCTACTCCGATTCCGTCCAGCTCGGGACTGCTCTCATCGCCCCGATCGCTGCCCACACTCATTCCGCCGGCATGGCACGTCGCCCACACACGCCCACAACAGACGGACTCCTCCTCACGCTCTCCATTATCCGCACACCCTTATTGTCTGCACCTCGCTCTCGATCATGCCTGCCTGTTGCTGTCACTTATTGTGTATATCTGTGCTGCCGTTTGCCTCCTCTCACACTCGTCCTTTTTGTCTCTCGACGCACTTTATTATTTGGTTTGCTTCCTCTGGGTAGATTGTCGGTCTCGCCGCACGAGGGGGTCTCGGGGTCTGCGCTTGTGCCTTCGGGTCTCCGGCTCTGCGAGCGTAATCGGCTTAGTAGTTTCTCAGTCTGCAAGAATTTGGGTATCCGGATCCACCATCGTCTCTACCACACTTTCCGTCGCCTTCTTCAAACGCCGCGTCGTCCACTCGTTTCGTCACTCGTTACCCGTCCCATCCACTCTCACTACTGTATTATCACCCTGCATCCACCCACTCGCGCACATACCGTCCACGCTTCATATATTCCCTTTTGCACCACACTCACATCCGACTCGTCAAACCAAAGCACCATATCCATACCGTACAGATAAATACGCCGCACCCATACTACTACCCACTGACTCTTTGATCGCCTTGTTACCCTGTATATGCCGCGATTACCCTACTTCTTCTCCGTTCTCGTCGTCGCTCGTTATCGTCGTCCTGGTTTCACCCCTGCCTTCTCCCTCTTCTTCTTACCCCTCCTACCATTACGGCTGCCGCTCGTCTTGGCCAAAATCACGTAACGCGGACCCGGCTAGTATGTGCAACGTTCGCTCGTTCGTGCGCGAATTTTCATCTCAAGCCCGCTTTCTCCGTTCGTCCGTTGCTGGCCCTGGTCCTGTCTCTGCGCTTCGCCACTCTCCGCCCTCCGTCATAGACTTCTCTCCCCTTCTCCCTTCTCGTCCCTCACACACACTCCACCGCTATCTAGGATACGAATCTGGGCACCGCTGCCGCGGGTAATATGTGTTTAAAATCCTTCTTTCTGTCTGCCTTCTCGTCGCTTCCACCTTCTTTTCCGTCTGATTCTTCTTCTTTGGATACATGTTTCGGACGCATATGTACGCACGCCGAGCGGGTGGTTTGAAGAAGCACAAAAACAACACTCCTCTTTCCTCTTCGTATTCCAGGCGTGCCGGCGCGTCGCTCCGACGATGTCGTGAATCTTTAACAATGGCGGCTCGTAACCAAGTGAACGTCTCCATGCATGTCGGTCGTTCATACCCGGCCTCCGGTGAACAAGTACAATTCGTGCACATGTCAAAATCACGATCCGGCCGTGGAGGGGGCACAGTATGCAGCGGTATGTAATGGTATATGTAATACGTGCCTGCCGCATGTGGGTGCGGGGATTACGAGGACCCTGGGGAGGTTGCGGCAGCTCACAACAAGCGCGATTCAACGCTCCAGCGCGGGGGATCTTCAATTTCATTATGGAGCTCCGAGCCTAANCCCGACGCGTATCGCAGCAGCGCTCGCGTGTCGTCGCATCGCATCGGATTCGGGTCGTGCTACTAGTGGCCATCGCCCGCCGCTCGCCGCTGATTGCGAACTTTCAAGGCCATGGGCCGTGGGCTGGCACCGCTCCGCGGGCGCGATCACGGTACGTGCGCAGTTTGTATACAATCCGCTGAGTTGCAGGTCCGACGTGCGATGGTGATTGCGTTCTAGTGCGGTGCTTAGTGCGGCGGCGAACTCGGACGTCCCTTCCAGGGACCAGGTCGGAGGCCTCTCAGGCCCCCCCGCTGGGATCATAGATCAAACCTCAGGCCTGAGGCCTCAGGGGCGCGAAGCGTGCGTGGTGTCAATGCACAGATGATAGTACGGCAATGTCGNTTTTTTTCGTCAATTGACCGGGTCACCGTTCGGACTAGCCGGGCTGACAGCTGCTGGGCTCTAGCGCATCGGAGCTGTGTCAGCTAGTGAGGAGCTGGAGTTCAACTAGAACCCCTTGGACGCTTGGATCCCCTCATGCTGTGCTGGGCCGGTCACTACTAGTCGCAAGGCTGTTCACTGGAGGTTAGGACGCAGTCGACGGACGACGGGTCGGCGGCACGCCTTTCGTCCCCATCTTCGCGGCGATTAGGTGGTAGAGCCAGTGATCCTGATCGAGCTGGAGCGTGGGGGAGTCGGATCCGGGGGTACCATGACCTATGCGGTGCTGCTGCTGCTGGGGATACTGCATTGAACGTACTGTATGGTTCGAGTGTGGAGATGGTTGATCATTGATTCCAGGTGTCAATGCGTACGTGCGTGCGTGCGTCGTGCAGGCATGCAGTGTTGGGCGTTTCGACCCTGAGGTCCGCGGGCCTGCGCCGGCTGCGACAGCGGGGAAAGAGAGGGCGCAGCGCAGCGCGAGAGTGGTACGGCTGCCCGGCGACTGAATGCCTGCATGCAGGATGCGGGACTGGATCTGACTGAATGAGCCGGCGTTGAATACGGGCAGGGGGCGGTCCTGATCGGGTCGAGCTGCCACTGGCCACCAGTGCCAAGTGGTGCCAGAGCACCGGACGCTATTCAAAGGAGCGAAAACTTTCTCGAGCTGCGTACGTACGCGCTGTCAAGACTTCAAAGGCTGCAGTCGCATATGGGGGGTGCAGGGGAATCCAGGATCGCGTTACTTTGGCTCAAGAGATAAGCATGCAATCCATCTGGGAACTCGGAACGCACACGCATCTAGAGTAGTACGTATACGTACGCTGCATCATGCATCATCGCCTGCATCATCTGCATCATCATCGCAGGCTCGAGACTTGGCCTCATCTGTCTACAAGCTTCAGAGCTTGGGAGCGTGAACCTCAAATCGGTGGCCTGGGACTTGAAGCTTGAAGGAGAATCTAGGGGCATGGCGCCGAGGGAGGAAAGGCCGGCATGATCTCGCACTTGTCAGTCAGTGATCACAGCAGCAGTGCATGCACGCGCGATTGTACATCACCATATGGCGCATCGCATGCATCATCGAGTGATCATTGAGCAGAGCACTGCAGAGGTCATGGGCCCACCGTCACGGACCACACTCAAAAATGCTTCCGCAGCCACCAGTGTCGCGATCATGCCGGCGGTACGGCCTGTCAGATGGCGGTGGTGGCGGCGGCAGCGTGAGCAGCCAGGCGCGTCACCCCCGTACTGTCCGCCAGGCTGCCATTGGTACATGTCAAGTTCAGGGGCGCGCGCCATGCGTTGGTGCACACCGCGCGTCCGTGTCCGAGCCTATTGGGCCCTATCTCTCTCCGCATTCCGCAGCGAGCAGGGGGCACGAGGCATGAGGCAAGCGCAGCTCTTCCGAGGCGGCCCTGCGGTGTGGGGGGACGCACGTCGAAGTTCGACCGTCGACCGGGTGGCCGACCAGGAAAAGTTCGGAGCTGTCGGTGCCTTCGGTCGATCAGATCACACTCGCTGCACCGGTTTCGACGGGTGCACGCTGCACAGTAATACTGCACCCACGGGCGGTCGAGGTGGTAATGGTGGTGGTGGTGCCAATGCGATGGGCAGCTGATGGACAGACGGGCGTCGTCCGAGGAACGTCTGCGATTCGATGGGTGGTCGTGGCCATCATGCATCGTGGCCGGGCTGGCGATTGTCCATGATACTGCTCGTACGTACTCGATGCCCCGCATTGGCGCGGGCGGGAGGACGAAGAGGGTTGCGAGATCTGTCAGAGTCAAACGCGCGCGCTAGCACGAGAGTTCGTTATTCATGCGCGGCTGCAAGGGATATCATAATCGTTCATATACATAGCCCCCTATAGTGTCCGAGCTACGTGCGAGTTCTGGAGCTCTCGCAAATGCACGTACTCAAACTCAGAGGCGCGCGCCCGCTGAAACGCACTTGTGCCTTTCCGCGGAGCAGCGCCCAGGCTTGCCAATCGAAGATACGGAGGTGAGGCGGAACATGGCCGAAACGGGGGAGAGTCGGGCAGGCAGGCGGGGGGGGCGAGGGCGCCAAATGGATGAAAGAGGAAGCGGGTGGAGAAAAGAAGAGCGTGGTGGTAGACTGCAGGCGGCGTAATACGGTATATGCTTAGGGCCAATGGCTTTGTGGCGTAGAAGCGAGAGCAGGCTAACGAGAGAGCGTACAGGGGTGGGGTTCTCGANGGGGGGCATGGTGCGCGAGGCAGTAAGGTCCGACGACGAATCTGGGGATAAGGCCTGCGAAGACCGCGACCGCGATACCAAGCAAAGGCTTAAGTGACGGGGAAGAGAGACCGATGACGTCTGC
Source organism: Trametes cubensis (assembly GCA_029747595.1). NCBI lineage: Eukaryota > Fungi > Basidiomycota > Agaricomycetes > Polyporales > Polyporaceae > Trametes > Trametes cubensis. The sequence goes on from JAPEVG010000007.1 coordinate 167,911, forward strand.
TCGATAGCGAGCAAGTGCTAACTAAGTCTAGGTAATAAAAACCGGGCTTGCCGCGTTCCGGGCACACACGCGGACTGGAGGGGATGGCGGACGTGGGAGGGGATATGTGTGGAAGAGACATCGCGGGATGAGTGGTAAGTGGCGCAGACAGGGGGAGGTTCGGTAGCCGAGAGACGTCTTGGATCGCTCGCTGAGCTCGGATGGAGCCGGCGGGAGGGATCTTGGACATTGAGACGCGGCGGWGGAGAAGAGGGACGAGGAGAGGCGAGGATAGGGCGGGCGGGTGGACGGGACGGGCGAGAAGAGACGAGGGCGTTTTGAATGCGGGGCGAGAGAAGGCGAGAGGAGAAGAGGAGAGGAGAGGTACAAGTACAAGTACACTCTCAGCTCACCCAAAGGTAAACGCGGCAGACGCAAGAGGATGCGATGGGCGTCCAACTCCGGCCGTGGCTCCTGGTTGGCAACTTCGAATTCGCTCCCTGCCCAGAGAGATCGCTGGCGTGCGTGTCTCTCCCTAGCCTGGGCTGGGAGGAGAACGCACAAGGTGGCGATGGCAAAACGCCGCGTTCTCTGGCCCATTCCGAGAACCCACCTCGCCCTCCAAATCCGCACGTCCACGAGCTCTCTTCCTCCAGCGCACGCCCTCCGCATTCAGACCAGATCCAATATTCAGTCCGCGGCGAGCGTCCGCCCTCGAATCAGGAAGCTCTGCCATCATCTCGTCCCGTCCCTCCTTTCAGAACGCGCCAGTGAATCGCCCCTCAGATCTCTCTCCTCCCTCCTACCCCACTCCCTCGGTCGCGCGCTCCAGTGCCAGTTCCAGTCCGTGTCCGTTCCAGAGTTCTCCCTCCGCGCGCCCGTGTCCGAATCCGAGTGTCCGAGTTTCCGAGCCCGCGTCCGAACCCTTGATTCGAAGGGCGAAAAAGAAAGACGAAAGCGGACGGCCACACGCCCGGCGACAAGCGCAGGGGGCAGAACAGGAAGAGAGGAACAGACGGAATAAGGAAGGCACGAACGAACCAACGGTTGGTTGGTCGGTCGGTCGGTCTCGCGGGCGGACGGACGGGAGGGCGGAAGGCAAATGCAGAATGGCGAGAATTCTGCAATTCTGCAAAATCGCCAACCTACCAGCCCACGAGCACCGTTGGCAGCTCAGGCGAGGGAAGGCGAGGGGGAGAGGAGAATCCCGAATCTGAGCCCGAACCCAAAATCGCGCTCCGAATCCGCGGCCGATCCCAGATTTACTCAGGCATCGTCTGCTCTCGGGACGCGATGGCCTCGAGGGGGAGAAACGGGCCCGGGNAGACGCGCGTGGGGAGCTCTAGCGAGAGAAGGACCAGGGTTCGCCCACGCCCACGCCCACGCCTGTGCCCATGCCCACGCTCGCGCACATGCACACGCACACGCTCGCGCTGGGCCGTGAGCTGCGAGCCGTGACAGAAACGCAGATGAGAGGCGCGCGCGGGGTCACAGGCACATCCCCCCGAAGACCGACCAAGAAGCCAGCCCGGGAGTTCGAAAACCTCACGCGCGGCCAGGCGCGTGGGCGTCGAAATGACGGCCGCAGACTTGAGGCATGCGTGACACACTGGCACAGTGACAAGCGTCATGATGCCGCTGCGTCTTGCTGCGTATGGACCCTGGGCGGTACTTAACGCGGAGACAAAAGGCGGACGAGGCGGAGCGTGTACGAAAAGGCAGGTGGGGATCGAGATGCAGGGTCGAGGCTGGACATCCGACAGCAGAGCACAGGTCCGGGGTACAGAGATGGCGCATCGCGCGTCGCGTCGTGTCGCGTGCGGTGGGAGGAACATTGTCGTCGAACCCGAGCGGAGTCTTCGTTGGGCGTTCGTGCTTCGGTGGGTGCGCTTCAGGCCGATGAACGGACGGGCGGAGAGGAGGGAGCGTATGACATTGTCGGTGGACGAAATATGATGCCCATCAACCGTCCGTATATGGCCAGTCACAGCATCCTCCCCGGCGAGAAGCGTCGTTTCTCAGGCTTGGCCGGCGCCGGGGAAGGGGGAAAGAAGTCGGAAAGCCTGAGGCTTGAGCGCAGGGAATATTCGAAGCTGACGAAGACGTCGACGCTGGGCAGGTATCCGCGTTCGCATCCGTATCCGGTGTTCTGGTCGCGCGAGGTGGCGGAGCACCCTCTCGAGCCTGGACGTCTAGCCTAAGCTGGGGAGGGGAAGGCTGCAGGAAGAAGTCATGCGGACTTCTGACCTCTGTCCTGGATGCGCGGCGCGTCTCGTGCTCGCCACGTACTCGCACTGACACTTCGAGTCGCCCCATGGCCCATGGGCCCATGTCTGCCACGCATCATCCAGCAGCGTCTGCTGCCTCTGCCCAAGGCGTACTTACAGAGCCCCGGACGGCCTACGGTCGTTCGTCCGGCCATGGCTGTGACACTGAGGTATACCTGCCGGCTCGCGGGTGGCATGCGACTCGCGAGGCGGACCAGATGGTCACGGTGCTCGCGGGCGGCCATCTGCAGGCAGCACGCCCGGATCTCCACTGTCCAGCTCGCCAGCCCGCCAGTTTGCCTTTTTAGATTCCGTCCAGACTGTGGGTCTCTCCTTTCGGCTAGCTCTGTGCTCTGATTTTCCCTCCCGCACGGTCCTGCCCCTTGCCTTTGCGCCCTGGTGTCCTGCCTCCTTGGGCCTTGGCCTCCCTCGCCCGCTCGCCATGCACCCCACCACTCGCCTCGCTCTCTCACCCCCCGCTTGCGCTCCCACAGTCAAAAACGGCCCATCTTACTGGCAGCTGTTTTGTACCACCGTACCGCGCGCCGCTCAAGCTGGGATCGCCCGTGCATGATCAACGCACCCGAAGAACCTCGAGGTCCCCTGATGCGTCGCGTTGCGCAGATGCTCGCTTTTCCGTCGTCTGCGTTCTCCGACTGCCAGTGTGACTCGGGCGATCTGCCAGCGTAACTCGGACAGCCGGACAATCGAACAGTCGGACGGTCGGGGTGTCGGAGTCGGGCTTTTGGATATCGATACGGGCTCGGAGTCGGACTTGTCACTGAGCTGGAGCCTTGACGTCCCAGGCGCAGAAACCTCCCCCCGCTCACGCCCCGCCATCATCTTCGTCGGCGGGCTAGAACAGCGAGAAGGCCTTCGACGGGTGCCCCAGCAGCGGCAGCAGCACCTATTACAGTAAGCAGGATCGGAAATTCTACGCGTCCGTTCAAGCATAGCGCAGTGCGTTAAGTGGAGGAGCAGCCTGCGTCCCGAAGATCTGCCTCCGAGTTGCCTGAAGAGGGCGGCGAGATAGGCCAGCCGCCGGTGCAGAGTCAGATGGCTATTAGGAGACCATGTGGGAGCTGCTAGAGAACGAGCGAGGGCTGGAGGGCTAGAGGGCCAGAGGCGCAGGCAAGTTGCAAATCCAGATCTAGACTGAGAGCCTGTGACTGCAGACACGCGTCGTCGTTCGTCGGAGAGAGCAGAATCACCCCGCACGTCTCGCCAGTCGCCAGAAGACGCAGCGTTGCTACCCGCGTAGGCAAGCCGCACGACAAAGTCGCGTCTAGACGCTCGCGGGCTCGATCACAGAAGTTCGAACGCAGCACGCCCGCGCGGCCGCGCGCTGCTGCCAGTGCTTGTTCATTGTCAGGCCGCCGCCGCACTGGCACATGTCGCTCGCCTCCGCCTTGGCGCTTCGAATGTCTAGGTTCGAAGGCGCGAGGGTATGAAACCTTGGAAGCTGGAGAAGGCAGGTCGGAAAGCGTGGGGTCGTTCATGTCCGGCTATCCGTCTGATCCTCCTCCGCTTCTCCGCCTGCGTCGTGCGACGCCGCGTCCAGGCCGCCCAGGTCCAGAATGCAGCCGACGCGGTTGATGAAATGTGGACGCGCGTCGACAGCCGCGGGGCGGGTGAACAGCGGCAAGTTGGTGACGGACGATACTCTACATCCCGGTGCACTCCGAGCCCGCGCGTATGTCGACAGACTTTGGGCTCGTCAATGCCATACGGGTTTACCGGTCACCATCTGCTACATACGCAACAAGGGTCGTCATCAGTCTCGATTTCTCTTTTTTGTCTTGCCGAGTCGCTCGACCCGCCTGCCCGCCGACGCGGAGCACAGCCTGCGCATACTCAACTCGGGGCAACATCCGGGCAGGGTGCGTACGTATGTACATACCCAGGGATGATCATGATGAGCGTACGTGCGCGTTGATCGATATCCTCCGCCGCGGATCGTTCGCGCGCAGCGGGCGTGGGCGCGGGCGATGGAGCGGGAAGGGAAGGGATCAGGAGGGAAGCGGAAGTGGAAGCGGGGAACGCTCGCGCTCGCGCAATGTCGGAGAAACGCGTCGCCGCGAACCTCGCGGACGTGGACGCGGCTTTCGACCCTTCTACTTTTTGAGCCTTGAGCCTTCAGTCTTCGTGGATGTTCGATGGTCGGAAGTAACGCGTAGCGGATGCAGCGTGCGCGACTCGCGAGCGCGAGCCGGAGGGAACGCCCGAGTCCGAGCCTGAGTCCGACATCGGAGGGCGGTCGAGTGACTCGAGTCTGGGGGCGTGCGTGCGACGAGCGTACGCGCGACGATATTGACTCCATGATGGCATTGACATAGCAGCACCGCACAGGAGTCAGGACCGGGTCGATGAATGCGTTCATTCATTCATTCATCGGTGGATTCATTCATTCAGCAGATAATGAATTGTGGGCGAACGGGCGAGCGGGCGAGCGAGAGATTAGCAGGGCGCGATCGAATGAATGGGGGGGCGACCCGGGGTTCAGGGACGCGGACGATGACCAGGTCGCGCGTAGGCGTATTCTGACGACACGCTACGCGCGAACTGAATGGGGCCCGGGATAATCATCCACGCTGTGTGCAGCGATCGCCACTGTGTCTGTTAGTACTAGCTGCGTAGTTTATCAGGAGGTTAATGGCGACGGCTTCGAGTACCTGTGCACTAGGACTGGTGCTAGTGCAGTGGTTAGTGTGCGGGAGGGCCCATTCAGTTTGAACTTCGACGTTCGCGCGCCCGTCCGCGCGAGATCAGCCTCGGGAAGCCACGCGTCCGAATGTGACCCGAGTGCGCCGAGATGGTAGGCCGGAGCTCTTGCAGCTGGCTTCAGGTATGCAGTCGACGCGGATGCGATTGTCACGACCATGACCGGTCCACCGTCACCAGAAATTCAGACCCAAATCCTGGCATGGCATTTGGGTCGTACATTTCTTTCTCTCCGTTCGACCGGCCGGGGCATTGACACGCACACCCGGATCGTCGCCGCACGAACTTGCGCGTCCGGTCCCCGGAAACGTAACCTTTTTGCACGTCCGCATGGCTTGCAGTCTGAAGAGCGGTTCGTCGAGGGTTCTGGACGTGCCCCCATACGGTCGGTCGTCGCCGCCTTGTGATCGTCTGTCCGCATTCGTCGAGTTCGTGATCCCGAGCTGGCGCCGAAAGCTCAAGTTTCGAGCCGCGGCGCCATGCGCGTCTTCCAACTGGTGAGGCTGGGAGCGTGGGGAGTTTGAAAACACAAGGTTTGGCTTGAGATTCTGCCCTTGAGAGGTAATGTTCTGGGTTGCAACTTGCTAATGGACGAGGTTATTGACGCTAATTGCGCTTGGCCTACGCGAGATGGTGGAGCAGCCGCTGTGCCCGGTGCCCTGGGTTCCCATCGCAAACGTCAAACCCCGCCGGCCTATGATGCGTGGATGATGATGTGTGATGACTGACGGTCCCTATTAGTCGCTATAGCCCCCAACATGAGGTTGTGGTAGAAGCACTTGCGACTTCGGGCAGTGAGCTTGCTTTTGTTTTTGTCCGCGTTCTGGCCAGGTCTTGTTCGCATTTGGTATCTGTCATGTTGCGTTCTTTCTGTCATACGTACTCGTGTTGTTCTCGTTCTTGTTTTTCAGAGTGTTGTGCCTGATATAGACGACAAGTAGCGTGGCTGTGGGCCGGAGAGAGGGCGGAGGAGGCAAGGTTCGTTCTTTGGTCAGCAGGGCGAGGTTCGTCGTTCCTCGTTCGGCTAGCACATCCGATCTTCGATGCGCCCTGTGCCGCCGGTATGCCACGTGTCCCCCCNGCGCTGCCATGTCTGCTAGACGCGCGCACTGCATATGGGCCATCATCCACACCAGCCCAGCTCAGCCGACCCTGAACGCAGAACAGGAAACAACTGAGCAGCCCTGAACGTCGGTGGCCCTCAATTGTGCGTCCATGTTCATCTACAGCGGGCTGATTCACTGACAAGATGCGCCCACCGTCCCCGCCGCCGCCGCCGGCTAGCAAATCCCCGTAGGTAGGCGACGTCAGATTCGCGCTGTATGACTTGATGCTCAGTAACATTCCCTGCCTTTCATCAGATTCTTACTTGGATGCAGGGTGGCATGTGCATGTACGTATACGGTATCTGCACGGCTTGCGGCTCTGCTAGGAGGCGCTGTTAGTCATTCCAGACGCTCGCTCATCATTTTCTCCTTAGACCCTCTCTCGCGGACGCGGTACAACCGCCCATACGCTCATCCTACATGTCCACTCTATACAGGACTTTGTGCGTAGATTTCTGTCGCTGCGGACTGCTCGTCGATCTCTGTGGCGGCTCTCAACAATCCTGAAGTTCGTCTGACACGACTTCTCGTGACGGTTATGACCTGGGCAACATCCAGACAGGGAATGTCTTCGCAAAGAAAAACCCCGCTTAGCGGCCAGCTGCGCTGTGGAAGTCCGGTAGGGACCACCTGGCCGACATGCGCTCGTCTAGCAGGCTGACAGAGCCCCGAATTTGCTAGCGTACGCAGGGCTGCATCGTGTTGAACGAGGAGGACCCTGGAGGTTATGCCCCAGCTGTATTGCTCGAACCTCGTGAGGCTTCGGTGAGTCAGCCTTCATTTGCCATGCTATGAGTGTGTTCTTGCGGGGAATGTATGTGGTGACGAACAGCACCTGATATTACCGCACAGCTGCAAGAACCGGAAGACACGAGTCCCGACTACAACCCCGACCACTACGGCACACTACCACCGTTACCAATATTCCTTTGGCCGACACATGCACGCCTCCACCCTGCACCAAAAGCCGATGTTCCGGCAGGGACCCTGCTCACTTCTATCCTCTTGCAGCATGACCCTAGTTACCCACCTCACCTTCTTCGTGCGGACGAGCTGTCAGAAAGAACGCCACGATCGCAGACCGTCAAGAACCCCAGGGTCTCCCTCTTGTCTCTCGGACCTCGGACGGACGCCAGCCACGCTCAGGCTAACCTTGCACGCGCCGACGCGCCAACGGTCGCCCACCGTGCCGGCATCCGTATAATGAACTGCCTCACAACCCGCCGTCACTCAGGCTCTTCTCCCGCCGTTTTAGCATCGCCGCTGCGCCTCCGAGTACGGCACGGATTCCGACGACGTCTCGCTGGACGCTGGGATCCCAGCGCGCCACCACGCCTCCAAGGTGCTAAGGTGCTTCGACCGTTGCTGTTCGCTGCGGCCGCGGCGATGGCGGGGGCGTGAAGACGTGCAGGCATGATGGGGGCGCCAAACCGTCAAATCGGGAGGCCGAGGCGGGAGAACCGCACTAGTGTCGCTCGATCAGGCGATGCTCCGGCTTCGAGGCTCGGAGACCCTTGTCTCGACCGCTCGCTAGGCTCGTCCCTATGGCGAGTAGCGCAATCGCACTCGCAATTGCGCACCGGAGCGGACGCATTTATCAGGCGTGCGTGCAGAGAGCGGCGGTCGGGTAACTTGAAGAATAAGTTCTTGTTGTGGGGATGGGGATGGAGAAGGAGAGCGGTGCGCCGCGCCGCGCGCAGTGCGGAGGGAGGGCGTACCCGGCACAGTCCTCGTCGTCTCGCCGTTCCCTCCGATTCCGAACCTTCGACGTTTGGCCTTCGACATTCGCCATCCGATCCAGTCGTCCCTCGTTGCTTTTGAGTTCGGCGGCGATCTGCGATCCTGCGCGCTCGTGACGTCGTGGTCGTGGTCGTCACCGGACCCCACAGGTACGATCCGGACGCACCTGTTCGAGTTAGTGCGAGCACCGAAACTGAGCATTGACGCGGACGTGACAGGACCTGAGGCTGCACCGCTCGTCGTGCGCCGTGCGCATCCCCTCTCTTACCCCGCATTCCAGGAGGCCAGGGACGCCTGCGTTATGCGAGGACAGACGCCTTTCGACATCCTGCTGCCCGTGCTAGTGCCAATGTCCGTGCTAGTGTAAATGCCAGCAGGACAGGCAGGCACATCCGACGCGGACTCCGGGCGGCCCGCGGGGTATCGCATCGACCGTCGACTCGACGCTCGCTCACGTTCCATTTACCATATTCCACGTCCCACTCGGGCTCTCGACTCGGAGGGAGGACGCGGCCCTGCGCTCCCGACGTCCTTTACGAACTGCAATTACGAGCCGTGGGCGACTTGCCTCTGCACTCGCTGGGACCCAGTGGCGGGGCTTGGCAGAAGCGCACAGGCGTGGTCCGACCCGACTTCTTTCCGCCGAGGTTCGACAAACGTTAGTCCGTCCGTCCCTCCGCTCGCCCGACTGCCTATTCATGCTCCCTCCGCTCGCCCGACTGCCTATTCATGCTCCCTAGGCGTGCGCATTCGGCCATCGATCGGGCGACTGGGCAGCCTGCTACTTCCAATATCCAGCTCGACCAGCCGTGCTCCCTGTCACCGTTCTCTATACGTGGTGCTGGGTACGGCGGCGGCGACGGTGTCGAGGGAGTGATGGCACGATACGCGGGCCCCGCAGATACACGTTCGGGATGGCCGTCGGGGATACAGCATCGCAGAAGCTGTGCTTCGAACGCCACATGTGACCCGTCCGGGCATCCAAGAGAGGGGGCCCTCAACGCTGACTGGTTGACTGGTTGACTGGTGCGCGTCCGGCAGGCTGTGGAACGTGGAGGGCGAGTCACCCGCTTGCGCTGGCGGAGGCTTAAGGGAGACCGTCAGTGTTGTTGCTGGGGTGCCAGCGTGGCTGGTTGAGGCGCATATACCCCAGTGTCTTTTGGACTCTGCCCTGTGCTCTTCCTTGTGAACTCTCGTCCCCGGTTGGACTCTTGTCCTGGGCTGTCGATTCTCTATCATCTACCATACCTTGCGTCCCACTTCTTGCGGCGAGCTCCATGCACTCATCTCAGTACGTGGTGTACAATTCCACGTAGAGGATGCGAAGTCATCTCACTCGAAGTCATGGGGCCTCGTTCGCGCCTTACAGGGCACCGGCCATGTCCACCCCCGTCTCGTGACGAGAACGCCGCCACTGTCCAGGACTCGGTCTGATGTCATTGCCCACCGAAACGCAAGCCGATACCATGGACGTGTCTACAATCTGTCGCTATGCTCTTCGTCCAGCAACTCTAGCCTCTGGTCAGCCGTCCGCCCACGGCCTCCCGTCTTTCCTGGATAACTATGCCGCTGAACCCCAGGCTCGCTCGCACTCTCCCGGTGCCCGAGTCCGTTATCGCGTTCTCCGTCGATGCGTTCGCTGCTACCGAGGTCCATGCGAGAGCCTGAGAGGCGAAGCCGAGCGGAGTCTCGGCCTCGTCGTCCCGGCCTATCTGAACCGAGCAACACCCCCCCATCTCCCATCTCTCATCCCCCATGCCGTAGCTCGCAGCTCGCAGCTGGCACCTCTCACCTCTTCCCTCTTACCTCCTACATCCCATCTGTTGGAGTTCTGTACCTGATACTTCGGCGCTCGCACACCGTGCCCGGCGTACCGTTCGACCCTTCGGGGGTCGATCCGTGCAGTGGGAGGGACCACGGTGGACGCTCGGCGCGCCGTCGCCGGGGAGTTGGACGCTCAGGCACGCCCGCTCAGCTGCTCCATCTTCGTCTGGAGCTGGCAGCAGACCCTCGCGAGAACGGGAACGCCGCTCGTGGTATCTGACCGCTCACGGCTCACGGCTTACGGCTCGACCTTCAACACGGCTCACGGCCTATGTGCCCTGTGGCTCGCGGAAATTCGCGCCGCCGAATGCAGCCTGTGGCCCGTAATCCGTGGGCTGTGAGCCGTGGACGTGCGTCTGGGGTGGGCTAAGGATACGACGGGACGAAGCGGCGGTTTGCGGGGGCTTGCACTCACATGTGGACACTGGACTTCTGCGGCCTGCCGTACGTCAGCGCGAAGGGAGTCGAGTCAGAGTCGGAGTTGGTGATGGAATCGCGTTACCGGCTCTCGGTGGACTCGGTGTCCTAGATGCACTCTAGGCGTGGGGGACCGCGAGAGTCGGTGTGTACACGGAGACGCGTTCCGCGAATCTCGACGGCTAGTCGACGGTGGACAGTCGCGGTGCGCTACGAACTTGAGGAGCAGGCATTCGTGAGTCTGCAGAACGTCGACCGCGCTTCATGACTGGATTCTGGACGGTCTTGCTTCGCTTCGACGCAAGAGCAACGGTCGCAGCATGTGGATGGCTTCGAGATCGCGTTTGCGAGTTTCGTCATCTGCCATCCTACGCCGCTTGTCGCGGGTCAGACGTCGGCTCGCTCAGTCGACGCGCTACCGTGGAGCTTCCATTTACCTGTCAGGCTGGCGGATGAAGTTACCTGCGCTCTGGGTTGGGTTGCGTCGGCGATTGGCAGTCTTTTGGCAATGGCAAGGACCGACGACTTACGTTGGGAGCCAGCCCGTCCGCCGAGATGTCATGATGGTGACAGTGGGCCACTGGGACGCCTATCGCCATAAACGGCAGAGGTCCGCAGGAAACCGGTGAGCACTCCTTACCGTGAACCTGCACGTCATTCTCCCCGAAAAGGCATGGATTGAGGAATGGAACAGGATCGCATCCCGTGGTACGCTGATGGTGGGAGTGCGATGATGGCCTTGCGCCGGTGGCACTGGCATTGGCACTACCGCGGGCCCCTTTGGGCTCTGCACCACCGACGACCGCGACTTTCCGGGCACCGTTTGCCCATTTTCTGCAGTACTCCCTGTTTGAGCTCCGGCGAAGCACGCGCAATGGCGACCTCCGCTCGGTCAGGCGGAACGACGGGCACAACGACTTATGCACCCTGGCCGGTCGCGGTGCCACGCCCACACACCCAGCGTCAACGTTTACGCGACGCGGCCAGAGCCAAACGGCCTGTGCTTGTCTCCCTCCCGCCAGGAAGTTTTCTGCGTTCTCACGGCCGTGGAGAACAGAAAGAGAAAACAAGGTGTGCGGGACAGGCTCGGCGCGTGGGTTGCGGTCCTGCGACGCGGCTCACAGGGCGTTGGCTGCGCCCCGCCGTTCTGCGCAGAACGCGCATGTAATTTTGCCAGCCTGACTGGCTGATGCGAACGGGGGCGCGTCTCACGGCGGATGCTTCGACCGCCAACTGCGTCCGAGGGCCTGTACGAGACGCATGCTCGGGCGTGGGTCGAGGTTCCTATGAATAGGTGGTGCGAGTCGGAGCTGAGTCGAGTGACGATCGTTTGTTGGCGTTTGTTGTGGCTGAGACGCGAGAACGCTGCATGGGCAGGAAACGCGCTATAGTCAGGGAGGCAGCTGGTGGACACTGGACAGGCACAGGAGTTTCTGTAGGCCTTGTGCCGCACTTCGCGTGCTATCCGAGTCGGCAGAACAAGGAAGGTGAGGGTAGGTAGTGGCCCCCGGTTTGGCGGAAGGACGGACGGCTCGAAGGGAATCGCGGCGGCGTGGGTCAGGGTACTCGCAATGACTACGCGTTGTGGCAAATATTATCCAGGGCTTGGTGGGATGGGCAGAAAAAGCACCGAGGAATGACATATACCATCAGGACGACCGAGCGCACAAGGTGCGCTAGTGCCTGAGCCTGTCGCCTCTAGGGGGCTTCCTGGCGCGTCACGGGTCGGCCGCAGTCTTCTTGAGCACGAAGCCTTCGTCCCATTTCAGTCGATCTTGTCGGAAATTAATACAAATAGTTTGCGCCTCGTCTTCGTACGAAATACGCGGTCGCGGTTGGAACTTGGAACGCTGTCGGTGCCCTCGCACTGTCGCAGCGTCAAACTACACTCCCGCTGCGGTGTGTCACGTGTGACTGCCGTAGTACTAATCGATGATCTCGCCAGCGCAGCTTCGAGCTCTCGCAGCACTGGTCACTTACGTTCAGAACGAGTCATACGCTGCCTCGTTCGACGTGCCAGCTGAACAACACTCCACAGGCAGCAATAGCTGAGAAGGAAAGGACCTCTACGCGAAATGAAGGATCGCATCCTTGACGCAAGTATGTGTCTACTTAGATTTGGGCCAAATGCCGTCCATGAACTTGCTACTCGACTACTCGTTGCTGCGGCCGATAAGCTTTCTGACTTACTATCCCTCTTTCAGATTTTCCCCGCACGCTCGATCAGCGTGTGTACCACCTGGGCCTGCGCGCAGGTGAAGTGGCCAATCGTATAGTACGTCGTGCCAGTCTGGTGCTCAAACTTAGCATCGACGATGCTCACCGCAGACGTGCCAAGCTTACCGTAGGGTCCCCTTCCCGGGCACATGGGATTGCTTCATACTTGGACCCTGCTCCGACTCCGTTCACGCTCACCTCGGAGCGCGGGTTTACCACCATCACCGGCCGCTACAAGGGCGTGCCCGTTTCCATAGTCAGCATAGGCATGGGGCACCCGAATGCGGACTTCTTCGTCCGCGAGGTAAGAGAGTGTCTGAACGGCGACATGGTCGTGGTGAGGTCAATGCGCTTTCCCGGGGTGTGCTGTCTGTCTTTCGCTCTATCTGACATACTACTCCGACGTCATCTACTTCCTTCAGGCTCGGGTCATGTGGCGGTCTCATCGATGTTCCAGTGGGCTCTGTCGTCGTGCCCAAGGGGAGCATTGCTGTCACCCGAAACTACGACTTCGACTTCGCGACAGGGCGGTCTGACGAGCCTCCGTACAGAACAAGCAAACCGGTCGGTCTGCTGCGTTTGCTTCACAAGGTTCGCAGGCTGATGCGTCCTTCGTAGGTTCTCGCCGACTCCACCCTGCACGATGCCGTGAGTGCTTCTCATCGACGCTCACGCACCCGTCGGTTCTCTAAGGCGCGCGATCGGACTAGGTCGTCGATGCCTTGAAGAGGACTCGGCCTGTCCATATCACAACCCCGATCGTGGATCACACCCTAAATGCATCGGCGGACAGGTGCGCGTTCGCATTCGCATCAGCACAATCCTGCGTTGCCCTCTGCCCGTGGCTCTCGCGCTGACTGCCTGCGGACCAGTTTCTACTCGTCCCAGGGCAGACAGACGTCCTTCCCGGACCACAATGCGGACCTCATCGAACGCCTTATGGCCGAACACAGGGACCTCGGGACGTTCGAGGTAAGCCCAGAAGCCGTGCACGCATTCGCACCCTGCAATTTGAAACTCGGCCGAACCCACTCACCCGCACGCCCTTCAGATGGAGACCTTCCACATCCTCCACCTCGCGTCGTGCTGGCGTCCCGCGGCACACGCGTCCGCCACGGACGCACCCCCGCTCAGCCGGGACGCAACTGCGCCGTCGATATATCCTGCGCACCCGCCGTCGACACAGGCCGACATACCCGACGTCACTGCGACTTCCGCTGGGGACCATCAGCCGCTCAAACCGCCCCCGCGCATCAGGGCTGCCGCTGCGCAGATGGTATTCGCCTCGCGCACGTCACAGGACTTTATCACGCCCCAAGAAGTCGCGAGCATCGAAGCTTGGACCGGGCGCGCTGTGCTCGAGGCGTTGGTCGGACTCGTGATTCAGCCTGACGTAAGACCCCCCTTTCCTTTCCGATGTCAGAGGCTGGCGTGTCGCCGAGCGCTGACGCATATTCCTATCTGTTGCAGAGGCTACATGAGGAGAAGGGCAGCGTTTGGGAAGTTGTGCAGAATGGCGAGGCGGAGATCACAGTGCCCAGGTGAAGGTGTAGGGGCGTGTTATTCGCACGTTACGGAACGGAAGTCGAGGAAGATTGCAATTGAGGACAGGAGGAATGTAGTCACTAAGCTGTGTGTAACAATGGGTAGGCATGCTATCGAATCCGAACCAATGCGTGCCCACTGTCTCTGTAAGACTCCGGGAGTAGTCCCCTGGAATAAGCCGTACCAGGTTAAGGTCATTACGCAGGTCTTCGGAGGAACGATCTGCGTCCATCTTGGTCCCCTTTTGTGAGCGTTTTCCAACCGTTCGCTCACGAATGTATACTGGCTTCGAACGCCGACCTCACCGGTGACCAATGTGAATGTTGTAGCATTGGCGGAGCCGGAGTGCCTTTGGTCGAATGTTCCCAGGCGCTCCGGGTGGGAGGAATGGTCTTCGTGAGTTCGACACATATATAGCAAGTGTGATAGTTGAATGCAATATAGTATTGGAGGCAGTTTGGGCAGGCTGAAGCAGGGTATATGATGACATTAGTGCACATCGATTGTCATGGCGGGCTACAGTCGTTACAGGAGTGATGTTCACAATCAGTGCAGCCAGGCGAAAACTTCTAATTCTTGCCGACGACGAGTGACGAATGTTGTCGGTCTGCAAACACCTTTGACATCTTCAATGCAAGCAATCTCCGTGGCTTGCAGAAGTAGATACGGCGCCGATAGCTTTAATATGCGCCCACAACGGGTTCTCACGGCCGAGAGCTAGTGTTAATACTGCCCAGATGCGGTGCCCGGATGAACCAGAGACGGCTCTCGAACTCTCGAGCTCGTCTGACTGTACGTACAAATTGTCGATGCGTAGGGCTCAATTGAGCGGCACGAGAAGTCCATTTCCGCGCGTGAGTGAATGCGAGATCGTTGATCTCGTGTGTCTCCCCGCAATGAGAAGGCAAACCCCAAGCGGCGGGAGGGTCTGCAAAGCGGAGCGACGATCGCAATCGGCAAACAAGCACCTCCAGGGGCAGATATACCGATCTGGAGGCGATTGTTGGTCCACGTTTCCCACCCCATCAAGGGGCTACTGGAGAACGCAGGTACGGGACTAGGAACGCACCAATGAGGGCCCGGGGGCACAGGCATGTTCAAGCCCCGCGCACGGTCGTTGGGTCATATGGGGCCAGGACACGGACCGCGTCCGAGGGCGAGGGGATCTCATGGGAGCCCGCAGACAGATTGTGGGTGGATCTTTATCCAGAACGAGGGCCCGGGGACGCGGTGGGGACCAAAACACGTATTGGGGAGGCCCTGATTCGTCCATCGGCCGGCCGAGCGGTGGAGAGTCTTGAGAACGGACCCTTTGGGGAGCGAGATTGGGCGCGAGATAGACGCTACGGGACCAGGAGCGTTCGCCCGCGCACAGGCACGGCGGTTGGCTGGGAACCGTCTATGTTTGCGCGCGATCGGGAGGCCTGGAGCGCGCGAGGAATGGAAACGGCGACGTTTAGAGACGAAAGAGGCTGCCTGAGAACGCGTTTGCGGATCGGGATCGGAGGCCCGAAATTTTTCTGGCTTTCATGACATGGAACCCGGGGCGATCTTCCCTTGCGCAAATTTATCCGCGGTGGCCACGGTCGATAGAGCGTATAGACGCACCGACACCCGCACGGATCCTCCCAGACGTCTGTAGACGAGCTGCGCCAATGCTACGGCAGGTCCCCGAGGGATCCTCGCACAATCCGGCGGGACGGCTTCTGCGTGTACCTCGCAACCTTCAAGGACAAATGGGCGCCTACAAGGTTGGATGCCGAGTGAGGCTCTCCAAACCCTTGTTCTCATCAGTGGAAGAGACGGAGATACACCGTTGGAAACGGGGAGGACCCCAATTCACAGACCGCGCAAAGAGCCTCGCTTCGGGGACGCCACCGGGGCCGCCGCAAGGATCAGAACACGTCGGCTGGCCGCCGCGGAAGTAAGCTTCATATAAACAGCGCGTGAGCGTAGAGGTACGCCAATGATACATGTCAAGTTTGAAGCCTACCTTGTCTGCGTGGCACATATAAGCCCGGCACAGCACAGAGCTTCGGCCGCGTTCATCGTCCCGGTCATCTATCAAATCCGGGCGTGGGCAGCGGTTTCCAGGCGCACACGTCCATCGATGCAATGATCTATAGCCGTCGCACGTTCTGGCGCATGTGGAGACGGGCACGGATGCACAGGCACCACGATAGCGTCGAAATGGGTCGAGTATCGCCGGCACGATCTCTGCAAATAGCCAATTAGGCTTTCAGAGTCTGTCACGTGACGCATGTTCTTGACGACGCACCTTGTATTGCGCGCAGGCCCAGCGCGACTGGGCGTGCTGAGCCGGACGCGTCCTGGCCTCGAAAGAACCCAACTCTATCATCAACGGAGAAAGGTTGGGGAATCCTCTGCGAAACAGCCCGACAGCCCTCCCACCCACCATCGCCTGCATTCAGTCCTTTGGACGGTTGCCTATCGCTGAATATCCGATAATCACCATGAGGATGGCGTGCGTGGGCCTAGAGGCAAAGAGAGAAAGAGGGAATCCACGCACGGCAAGGTTCGCATATATGAAGGCGTAGAAGAGGGCACGACGGAGCCCGGCGGATTCGCCGTTGTTCTTGTCCTCTCCATAGCCACATCTGCTATAAATCGAGGGGTGAAGCTTGCTCGCGAGAGGGTTACCTGACCATGCTTACCTGGCGGACGGAACTGGGACATCTATCGCTTGGGCACTGTTCGCTACACTTGTCACAGGGGGGCTTCGTTCTGTCTAGGACCTTCCTTGGCCAGTGCGACATGCACTGACAATACTCTATCGCTGATAGTTGGCCTAGGGTACCAAGTCATGCCATGAACGAGACATGACGACCACCCTGCTGCCCCAAAGACGCCTGTCTTGCACTACATTGAACATGTGTGACTGCCTTTAACGGCGAACTGTGACGGCAATTCAAGCGATTGAATGGAAAGACTCCGCCCTCAGGGCGGATATGGTAAGTCACCTATACTGGTTATGTTGGATGACGCGCTGTTGACTTTGCAGTAGAGCGGTGGGCGCGTGGTGGTGTGTAAGGTGAGTGTCGCACAAGTATGGGTATTATCGATGCTGCGCTTGAGCATTTGTAGAGATGTAGAGACAACTGCAACCTGCGATGTGGGGCAGCAAGCGTCTCCCCGGAGCGTCCGTGCTGCGAGGCGAAGCATTAGGAAGGGGGACGACGCTGCAGTAACACTTCCCAAGACCTTTCCTTTGAGACAGAGGGGTGCGTGGACCACGCTCATCTCCGCCACCGCAAGCCATTGCAATTGAGGTCGTTCACTTGCAGATGTAGACAGCTTTGCAGGTATCCATTGTCCTCGCATCCAAGTGTGTCGACCATAGCGTTGATTATGGTGCTCTTAGTTTCGATGTCACACCAGACATGACAGCCACACGCGAAGAAACACTTGAATCGAGAGTTGCTGAGCTACCCCCGAATTCAGGAGTCGCTGAGGCCAGGTAGGTTAAGGAGCGCTCCGGGCGTCCGCAAGAGGGGGGTCCAAGGCCAGATGGAGGTCGAGATGCAGCGCAGTCCGGAGGTGCCCCACATTACGAGAGGCGAGACGTCCATGTCGTCGAGTGCCGTTATGGCGTAGCAGAGAATGGGACTCGAAGCACCGCCTTGACGCGATCGCGATAACAGCTCCCAGCCAAGCCAGTCCACAGTCCGAGCCTTCTGAATCCGGCTAACCCAGGGAGATGGACGCGTCCCTGCAAAACGCTCCGAGCAGTCAGAGCTTCCGAGCTCGCCGGCGAAGGAGAACGTGAGAGATTGCATACCGCTCGTTTACCGTACGTCCTGCAGGTCGGCTTGTCTGCACGCTCGTCCCATGGGCTGTCGGGTTGAGCGCATGCGACTCGATAGAACACAACCTTGCCCACAGCGTTCTCGCAAGTTAGCTTCCGGCCGCCGCGCGCGCGTCCTGCGCTCGGATGCAGTTGCGCGCGGCGAACGTGTGCGACTACTGCAGACAACAAGATGATCCTTGAGCGATTAACAGAATCCTATGTTTCTCTGGAGCGCGCGAAGTACTCCCGAAGTACGTTGCAGAACGGGCGCTTGCCAAGTTGAGCGCGCGCATTCGAATGGGGCAACGAGCGTGTTTTCCAAGGATCCATGCATTAAGGGCGAACGCGTGGCAAGAACGAACCGTTCTATCTAGAGGTATACTGACTGGTTCGTCATAACAGAGGATGGAAGTCCGTCACCTCCGGGTCTATCGATAGCAGGGCTTCATACAAATACACGACCCCAAACAGGAGGAAGAGCGCGCTCGCGGCGAGCGTAACTGTGTATATGCGCAAGGTCAGATAGGTGGTGGTGGTGCGTAAGAGGTCCGGGTGGAATGGGACAGGGCGTACCATGCTTGACGGATATTTTCGTAGAGACGTACCGACCGCCTAGTACGGCCAGCGCGGTGCAGCACGAGTGTCCGATGACCGTGCCAAATGCGACCACGTACACGTTCTGCAAGGATGCGACCAAGAAGGACGAGCTCGTGAGCACATATATTTAGCACGGAACACAAAATAGCACAGTCAACGCACGTCTGCCGCCGCAAGCGCGATAGTAGATATCTGGCTGCGGTCGCCCCACTCGCCAAGGAATGTGAGGACGAACGCTTGGACGAAGACGGGGCCCAGGAGGTAGCTGAAGAAGTTGCGCGCGGCCTCGGCGTATGACTTGACGGATTTCTGCACGGACGAGCGCGGGGATGCGGGGCGCGCCGCGCCGCTGGACCTTCTCCGCGCGTGTCCGTTCACGCGACCGGCCTCCATTGCTTCGGGAGATACGACGTCCTCGCCGTCCGGGGTGAGGATGCCGGTCCCGTCGTGCGCAGCCTCGTCACCCTCGATATCCTCCTCGGCCTCCTTCATCTCCTCTTGTATTTTCTCGTTGCCTGCCTTCATCTCGCGCGCTTCTTGCAGCATCTTTACACCAAAGACGAGAAAGAGTACCGCTGCGCATGTCTGTGTCCACTTGCGAGGGATAAGGGTTGGAAGGAGGTGTCCGAGTTCGGCGGAGAGAATGGACATGACAACGAGGGAGGAGAACGCGCCGGCGAAGACGATGAGACGCGGATGGCGCATGGCAAGGATGGCGGCTATGAGGAAAGTCTTGTCTCCGGTTTCAGAGAATATGATCATGGCGAAAGACCGCCAGAGGGCATGGAGGGCTCCCTCGTCGACGGTGATGACACCCGCATCTTGAGCCATTCAAAGCCTGTTAACGTTGATTGTCGGCGTGATTATGGTGAAAGAGGATGAAAGAACATACTGTAATCTTCGTCGTCAAGCCTCCTTGTACGCAGAGTAAGTCAGACTGGACCGAAAGCGTGGGTCGTGAGGGAAGGAGACAAGTGGAACGTCGAGGTCGTGGTCAAGGTCGAACAGCGCAGCCCAATGGGCGCTTGTCAATTCCAAGTTATGGGCGTCAACTTGCACAATGCATCTCTCGACTCATAGACTAGCCTAAGTCCATATCATCCTAGCCCTCTTCCTCTTCCCCCTCCTCGCCGCCTGAATCGCTCGCTATTTCCACCGCACTGAATGAACTCAGCCTTCATATAGCATGCGCTGTTCATGGCACCTGCAAGCCTGTGAAGCTCATGCATATCCATATTCGCATGCACGCGTATACACGTTCAAGTTGGAGCTACCTCAATTCTGCTTTGTATTACTAGTAATCCAAATAATGTACAGATACTTCACAGGGCGATATCAAGAGTTCAGGGAAACATTTTAAAACTATACGACATCTAGATGTATCAACCGACGACCACCGAGAGACAAGAATAACGGGAACAGGCTCATTCCGAGAACTCCTCTAGGTCACACTCAAAACTGGCTTGACGCACCAATTCCAGGACCTTCGACATAAACAACTGCTTTTGTCGTTCAAACCCTTCCTTCGATTTGAAGCCTCTGAAGTGCAGCTCGAGCTTCTCCAAACCATCCCCTTGGCCAAGAGCGTCCTTTCGCTTCTGCACACACTCCAGCACCGCCGCCGGTATGTCCGCAAGACATGCATCGAAGCCCTCGATCCGCACGATCCGCAATCTTGGGCATAACACACCGTCCTCGGCTGGAGTCCCATTCGGGACATGGTCGGGTTCCAGCGCCCGAAGCAGGCGACGCACACCCCCAGCCTCTCCAGATCTGGCACGGTTGATTAGGGTCAGAACACGCAGGCCACGGAATGGGAAAAGAAAAGTGTCCCAGTTGAGTTCCTCGGTCAAGAACGGCGTGAGTTTGAGTGATGCCGTCTCCAGCGGCATAGTGCGGCAGATATCCAGCACGTCCTCGAGTCCAGCCACCCGCAGAGGCGCTTTGGAAGCATTGATAGCCAAGATGATCCCAGGTAAGAGCCGAAGTGCGTTTTCTGAGGACAACGTAGGCGCGGTGGCAATGAGACGCCTATGGTAGCGGCATGCTTTGACTTCGAGGTGGGTCGCGACTCTCAATATAGGCAAGCCGCTCCTGTCGTTGGGCATGACAGCACAAAATCCTGAGCCAAGCTCGTCCTCTGTGCTCACCTCGTCGGTCGCCCACATCATCAGGGCGTGAGCGGAGGCGGGAAGGACGAAGGCTGAGAGGATGTGTCGTATGGTGCCTGCTTGGACTTTGATGTAGCCCATCGCTAGCTTGGAGAGAACTACTTGCGCACTGCGGCGTAGAGCAGGGGGTGGCTGCCGAGAGCCACGGCAGAACACGTCGGAGATATCCAAGACGACAGCGTTGATACAGTTCCTGAGGATGTCGAGGAACTTGTTTACTCGGAGGTGTGGAGCAAGACCGAAACAACCCGAGAAGCGGAAGGAACGCAGCTGGCGGAACACGGGCGAAGGTGAGAGATGCACACCACCGACGTGCAAGTCGATGAGACTGGGATGGGCCTCTGGTGTCAGGTCGATGAGAACGTCCGAGAGATCAGCGACCGTTTTCGATACCAAGGCGTGGAACGTCGCGAGTGCGGGCATCGAAATTCGCATGAATTGAGATAGTAACGGCGCATCGACTTGAGGGACGTTGGACAAAAAGAGATGTCGTATGCGATGGGCGTGGGGGGTAATGCATTCGAGAGCGCCACCGAGAGCCGAGGGTCGTTTCAGGACAATGAGAATTTCCGTCTCTTTAGATCGCGCTAGTCCAGTGCGCAGGAGGTTGAGGCTGGAACCTGCCCAGAGAGCATACCACAGCCGTGGGCCCGTGGAGGCGACCACGAACCAATGTCGACATACCAGAAGCATAGAAAGCCACTCGACCGCCGCCTTGTCCCGGCAGCCGACTACGACCTGGACCCATTTCATGATCATGACGAGGAGTTCGACGGGTAATCTGTTGATGGGGGCGCTGGTGTTGAGGAGGGTGTTGATGCTGTATATACTATCTGAGTCGGAAGAGCGCGACCTCTCTGTAAGGTATGAGCGCTGTTCGGCGTCCAAGGGCAATCTGATCATGGACATGCCCTCAGGAGGTGGTAGTCCATAATATGGCGCTCGCATGGTATCGGCACGAAGTGCATCTGAAGGGTCTGCGGACATGGCTGCAGTGCCTCTGTAAGTCGTGGGACCTAGACGATCGCGAGCTTCGCGTTATATGTCAGTTCAATCATGTTTGCCCCAACGAATTTTGCCGACAAACTTTGAGAATTGGGCTTCAATGGACGGCAGTATCATCTAGTTTTGCGATGCGCCTTGATCGGTGAGGGAACTGAGCAAGCTGTTGAATTCGTGAAGGGACGGTCCGACGAGTGGCTGCAAATGTGATTTCGTGGGAGAAGGATTTACTGTAAATTACCGTCTGTAAAATATTTGAAAATGTTGGCGATCAATCCCGATTCCATCCGCACACGAGCCCTCCGAGTCGAACTTGTATTTGGCAGACACTCCTGTGGGAGCCCGTCAGTCTGGCAGTACTAGCGAGAGCTTCACGCTTGGCACGAGGGTTAAGAAGCAGGGAGTACTACGGAAAGACGCCATGGAAGAAGCTCAACACATTCGCACCGTGCCCACTAGGGATTTCCTGGACAGGATCATGCCCATTGACTCTGAACAACTCCAACGGATCTACGACGCTGTCACGCGACACAAGGACAACCTATACACTCGTAAACGTTGGCAAACGTTCCCTCAAGCTGAGAAACAGTACGAAGAACTGGACATCTACCCAGCGTTCGTCGAAACTGCGAACGTCATCGCAAAAGTGGCCAGAGACGAAGCGGGAGAGCGCGAGGATCAAGTACGTGAAGCTATCTGGGTGGACTACCACGCGGAAAGACTCTCGGGAAAGATGCTGCTCCGATCCGACCTGATTGCGCCCTCGCCATGGCTTTTGCGGACCCCTCACAAGCACCGGTAAGTAGCTCATGACGCATCACAGGATAGTTACTGATGATGTGTAGTCGGAGACAAGATGCGCTGGTTACAGGTCGTAGCTGCGGTGGAGGCCAAGCGCGACTTTGACCAGAAGGATAAGGAGCTCATTTCCCAGCTCTTGGCTCATTTGCGTGTCATCATGGTCGAGCAGAAGGATCGGCGGTTCGCGCTTGGTCTCTACTTAAGTAACACGCAAGTATCGGTCTGGCTGCAAGACAGAGCCGGGGCGCTGGGCATGGACGTGCCCATCGATATACACGAGGTGTGGACCGCGGGTCACAGGAGACGTACGCCGAACTGAC
Source organism: Trametes cubensis (assembly GCA_029747595.1). Lineage (NCBI taxonomy): Eukaryota > Fungi > Basidiomycota > Agaricomycetes > Polyporales > Polyporaceae > Trametes > Trametes cubensis. The sequence continues at coordinate 190,426 of JAPEVG010000007.1, forward strand.
CCAGATCAGTAGAATCCAAGGGACTTCATCCAAGTCATTGCCGCCTTCGCCATCCTACCCGCGCACCGCCTCGGCTTTGATCCTACCATGAAGCTCGCGCGCGAGCCGTTGTCACCTATCCACACATATCGTCTTACCTCTCAGGTGCCGGATCACTTCAACCTCGGGGAGGAGCCCAACGTTGTGACGCAATGGGTGATCTCTACAGAACAAGGCGACTTCATGACTTTGAGGGTCCTCAACCTCCTTCGCGCCGACGTGGCGAGCGGAAGTGGCTGTATCATATGGGCGGCGATCCGGTACGAGGATCGTGACATGGATCCGGATGAGCGCAAGGTGCGCTTTCCAGCTGCTGGCGTGCCGACTTGTGGTCCATGACGTTTGGCAGGTTTTCGTGCTCAAACAACTGTGGAAGTCTGATGGATTGGTGGACGAAGGTGCTATCTACGAGCACCTGAAGAGCGTCAGCGGAGACCCAGATGCTCAGTACATTGGGAAGTTTGAGTTCCATGAGGTCGTGAAGATCGGAGATGAGGTTGACAATACCGCCGGTCTCATACGAAGAGGCTTAGAGCCAGTCCCAATGCAGGTGGAAGAACAACAGCCGTATCTCACATACCCTGGAGCCACAGATTCCGAGTCGGACGTGTGTTTCGACGTCGAATTCATTGAAGTTGATGGCATACAGGTAACTTCGCGCATTGTCGCTAGGCGGCGACGGAAGATGAAGCCACCAGTGAACTGCACTCGCGTGCGGGTCGTTCTTGGGGTGCTCGGGCGCCCGATCGAGTTCTTCTCGAGCGTACGAGAGCTGGTCTCGTTACTGTTAGATTGTGTTCGCGGTAAGCTCACGATGCCCTCCATGAATGCTGGTGACCAAGCTGAAAAGATGTCAGGTCATCGGTTCGCCTACGAGCACGGCGTTGTTCATCGTGACATCAGCGTTGGGAACCTGCTTATTGCTCTCAAGGGCCATGATATCCCCCCNTTCTGCTCGCTCTGACTCACAAGACGCCCGCGGCTGCCTCATTGACTTTGACCATGCCAAGAGAACACAGACGGTGGAGGAGCGCAAAATCAATTATGACGCAGACGAAATCTGCCATGTGACAGATTTGGATGTCTACCGTGTCCTCACTCGAATGAGTACGGACATGGTTACCGATGAGGTCGTTCATCGTGCCGTGCATCTTGTCAAGCAACGCAAGCCATACATTTCCGATGCCTCTAGACTCACTCAAATCGCTGTGGGGTATGTCGAAGCTGCGTTAGAACGCTACAAGGATTCAGGACGGCCGCCACCCCCGAACAACCTGTATACACCGGAAATGCTTGGTTGGCATGGTCCACTTCTGGTTTGTGGTCGTGTCTCCGTGGGTTGTCACAGGTCGGATGTTCATATTGACCTGCGATCCAGCGTCCTCCTCACCCACTAAGATCTGTCACACAACCGGCAGGAGAGGTCCGTTCGGTGAGTGCGTCTGGCTCGTTGGAAGCTGCCTATCTAACACCTGTGCTAGGGCACTCCCCCGTTTATCAGCCTCAAGATACTCAAATCCCCGCAAACGGTTGTTGTCTTCTGGCAAGGTTTCTCCTTGTTCTCGCCATCATCTGTGGTCCACGACGCGATCCACGACATGGAGTCATTCTTCTGGGTTCTGCTTTTCTTGTGCATCACGTGTGCAGGGCCAGGCGGCGGACGGCGTGAGGAACTCCGTGGAGAGCTTGCTGACGTCGCAGATGAATGCCAAGAGCAGGTGGGCCAGCTGCGGGAAGTTGTTGACTGCCTCTTCGAAGGGGATTTGGCAACGACCGCATCTTACAAGGAGCGTCTCTTCCAGGAGCCCCAGGATTTCGAGACGCAAATCTCTGGCCACATCCACCCCTACTTCGAAGTGCTAAAGCCTACACTCCGTCGGTGGTGGAACCTCCTCATACTGGCGTACGCTTTCGAAGGGTATGAATACCACAACATCCACGCCTTTGTCATCGAGCTCCTCGAGGAGACTGCCCGCAAGCTCGCTTCGCCGAATTACTCTCAGCAAGCTGAGGATTCGAAGTCCAAAGAAGATTCCCGAAGAGCGGTGGAGGAGGGGGTCAACTTTGTGCAGGCGGTTACCCATGCAGTTCCCGTACCACAGACTCCTCACCCGTCTAGTCCGCTGCCCAACATGACTACCCCCNGAGACGAAGAAGGCATCGTATCAACACCGGTCGCCTCTTTCGTCATCTTCGGAGCCGCCCCCCGCAAAGAGACTCAAGCGAGGTGACTAGGACGCTCGTCTACGTCCGTTGTGCAGCGTCACAAAGCGCGTGCAGATTGCTCAGGACCGACATGCGACATACGCAGGCCGTGATATGTCTGCATACGGAACAGAGCGGGCAACTACATGTAGTCGGCCTCAGCGCCATAGAAGTTGTCCTGTCTCTGCCTCTTCAATAGTATATTGATATGCTCAATGCTTACCGCGCATGTCTATGAGCGCGCGCGAGCCAGACGTCGAATGAACATCTTAGGCTCAGGATCGCGGTAGCCTACTAGGATGGCCCCGGCGGTCGATCCGTCACGCATAAGCATCATCATCGAGCCGCGAGCACGCGTACGCCGGTAGGTCCGGCTGATCATCGCTGAACTCCTCGTTTGATGAGTTTGAGCTGATGTCGTCGAAAAGGATGATATGGAACGAGGTTTCACTGTCATGCTCGTCGACGCTGGGGGGTCGTGACTCTCAGCTCTCAGCCGCAAGCCGCCAAACTGGAGACAGCTTGGGATAAGGTATGGGGAAACATTGAGCGAGTTTGATCATAGAACGGGTTCCTTCAAGCTATATTCAAACTTCACGCGACGCACCAACCTCCGAGCGCATGGCACGAACCACTGCCTCTGCCTCTCAAACTCCTCCTCCGACTCGAATCTATCGAGCCGTAGCCCGAGTTCCTCCAAGCCACGCGAGCGCGACCCCAAAGCCATCATCCTCTTCATCACACAGCCCAGAACCGTCGCCGGTATATTGCAAGACTGCGCGTTGAAGCCTTCGATCCGAAGGGAGCGCAGCTCTGGACACAATACGCCGCCTTCATCCGGAGTTCCGTCTGAGCTTGGATGCTCGGATGCCAGAGCGTCCAACAGGCTAGCCGCGCCGTCACTATGTCGCCCGATGCCAATAAGTGTCAGAGCGCGGAGGCCCCGGAAGGGGGCGAGGAAGGTGCGCCAGTTGACCCGACGGGCAATGTGTGACTCCAGGGTGATTGTGATGGTCTCGAGAGGCATTGCGCGGCAAATATCTTGGACGTCCTCGAGGCCTTCCACATCCAAAGCTTCGCTGATAGCATCGACAGTCATGGAGATACCGGGCAAGAGGGAAAGGATGTTCTGAGAGGCTAAGGATGGCGTGGAGGCGAAGAGACTCCGCTGATAGTGGTTTGCTTTGATCTCGACGTGGGTCGCGGTTTGTAGGGCCAGCAGGCCACTTCTGTCCTCTGGCATGATCGCACGAAGTCCTAAGGCAAGCTCGTCGTTTACAGTGTTGTCATCTATGGCCAACACCATCGCAACGTGAGCAGCAGCAGGGAAAATGAAGGTCGAGAGTATGTGTCGGAAGATGTCTGTTTCGGTGTTCAAGTAGCATAACGCCAGCTTGGGCAGTTCGATCCGCGCGCCGCTTGGAAGAGCTTGTGGCGGATGATAAGCATCTTTGCAGAAGACGTCCGCAACGTGGACGGTGACAGCGTTGACGCAGTCCTTCAGAATATCGAGGAGATTGCCGATTGTGGGCTCCTCCGGAGCAATACCGAGACAGCCCGAGAAGCTAAGTGTTTGCAGTTGGCGGAACACGGGGGAGGGACGCAGAATTACGCCATTGACGGCCACAATGTTAAGTCTGGGATGGTTTTCAGGGGTCAGCTCGATGAGAGCGTCCGAGGGATCAAGTAAGGTCTTCGAGACGGTGGCATGGAAGGACTCGAGAGCAGGCAACGGCTGCCGTATGAACTCTAAGAGCAACGTTGCATCAGCTTGAGGGACGTTGTACAACCATAGATGTTGTATCCGATGGGCGTGAGGAGCAATGCATGCGAGGGCGGAGGCGACAACCCCTGGATGCCCGACGGCGACGAAGATCTTCGTTCTCTTGGACCGCGCGAGACCAGTGCGTAGGAAGTTTAGACCAGGGCCCGCCCAGAGGTAGTACCAGAGTTTGGGCGTCGAAGAAGCGACGAAAAACCAATACCGGCACACAAGAAGCAGAGATAGCCATTCCAGGGGTGCGCCCATCTCGGCGTATCCAACTTGGGCCCAGGTCATGATAGCGACGAGGAGCTCGAGAGGCAGTCTGTTGATAGGTACGCCGGCGTTGAGGAGCGCATTGGTACTGCATATAGCCAGCTCATATCCGTGCCTTCTTTCCAAGAGGGATGCGCGCTGCTCGCTGTCCACTGGTGCGTTTGTTATAGACGCAGCGTCAAGAGGCGGCAGTCCGTAGTACGGCGCCTGCATGCTATCGGCGCGCAAGACATCCGGCTCCGGGGAGTCTGCAGACATCTGAAGGTTTCCTCGACAGTTATGTACACTATACGATAAGACGTTGTCAAAACCAATAAGACAACCAGAAGACCTCCCCATTGGCTATCTGGACTCACGCTCGCTAGATATGCGTTGATTAGACGATTATACCGCGTCAAACTTGCACGGACCCAGAAGGCGTACCACGCTGTTTTGATGAGACCTTGTCAGCTTGTTATGAGGATACGTGTTCCAAAGTCCGAGACGCGGGAAAGAGACGTACGGTCGCGGGCAATGGTAAGTCACCCGACTCAAGCACAAAGCCCGGGAGGTAGATTATGGTGGCAGAATAGTTTCAACTATACGAGCTATACGAGCAGCAGCTGCATTGCAAGGATTTATGTGACGTGAGTCAGTCGTCGTGGTCGTGAAGGAAAGACGGAATCCTCTTGAACGGTGTGGAAATCGCATGAATAGGCGCTGGATGCTGAGGCCTGCGCGCTTGTCATAAACCCTAACCTGATGGGCGAACGCTAGTGCGAGTTCTCCCGAGTCTGATTCCTCGTCTCGACTCTCGACCTTCCTCCTCCTCCACCTCTATCGAGCTCGGTTGGTTACAATCTTGGCGGCTGAAAATCTACGCATCTGTGAATTTTGGCTTCATTGAAACCTGGCGCGATTCAAGTTGGCTGCTTGTGGTCGTTTTGCTGGCTTTGTTCAAGATGGAAAATCCACGTCGGGGAGAGGATGGACAGCATGCTAGCCCATTCAACACCGTGAACGCGCAGGAACATGCGGACCTTTCTCAACAGGGCGAGCCGAAATATAACAAAAATATGGAACCCTTGCTCTCGAGTGACCCCGTCCAGGTATGCATCGGTTCCCTGACGTGGATGTTACGAGCTGACAGTGATCGTTCTCTTATCGGTAGACTTCCCCGCAAATTGTATTGGCACTCACCCCGATCATTGGAGTAGCGTATTTGATTCACACTCGCGTTCGACGTCGTTACCCTCGCACCCTCCCGACCCTCACGTCGCTCAAAGTTGGCGAGCTGTATGGGTGGATGGCGATGGTGCCCGTCGCATCACACTATGTTTTGATGAAAAAGACGCAAGTTGTACAGGACAAGGACTTGCTCACTTTGGAGGCGTTCGCAAGGCACGAGACTATGCGGCTACCTGAGCTTGCGAGATGGCATGCGAAGCATCCGAACATAGCACCCTCGTTCAACGGCGAGTCGCGCGATGGAAGCAAAAGTATGGCAGCGTATCTTTTGTGGAGGCGGAGACACCTTATTCACATCTTCTGTCGTATGTACAGGACCAGTCCCAGCAGAACCCACTTTCGAGTGGACGCATAATCATATGTGGGCCCCTGACTCTGCGTACGGCTTCTACTGCCGCAAGCTTTACGAGCGGTTCGCAGACAAGTATCCCGACATCAGTCCACAAGACTGGGATATCTGCATTTCATACATTGCGGCCACTGCAGGTGGCAATTCCACACCCTTCAATGTGAGTGGACACTGGTCGCACGGCTACAGCACAAATGCTCATATCTGCTGCAGTTCCTGGGCTATACTGTCCCGTTTGCGATGCTAGCGCGCCGGTGGCCCATTATGTTGATCACCCCACTCCTCAATGGTCTCCAGCGCGGGCTCTTCTACTACTCTGCTTTCTTTGTCTTGATGCACACTTACCGCCACTGGGCTTACCCGCTTACCTTGCAGAACAAGCAGCGCGTCGCAGAGATGCTGCGCGAAGCCTATTACTTGGATAGAGCCCCTCGTTTCCTATTGCCTACCCCTCCCTTCACTTCTATTCCCTACTTGAGAGATCCACGCTCGCCTACAACTAAGGATCGATAATCCGAAAATGTTGTGTTCGTTTTCTGGCCTCTGATTCGCCGTACCGCCGTATATGGTCGAGTCGATCAGGATCTGTTCACGAAGCGTTCACTCTGCAGGCATGTGTGTACGTAGCGAGCTACCCGTGGCTCTCGACACGCATGCGATTAGGATTTCCTTTTGAACATTCTGACACTTACCAGCTTGCTTGCGTCAGGTCGACGCTCACGCTTACGTACAGGCTCATCACGCCCTACGAGCTCGTCCGATGCCATCTCGCAGCAGGGTGGATCTGTGTACGGAACTGGTATCCAGTAACACAATCAGACAACTCGAGTCCTTCTCTCGAACTCATGGTGTACTGTACATTCTTCGCCTAAGCCTCCTCTCGCCGTGTGTTCAGAACATTCATGAAGCGATATCCGGTGGGTAAGCCCGCTCTCCTCACCCCACGCTTCGTGTACCCCGCCCAGATATCACCACGGTATGTCATTGTGCTCCATAAACGGACTTCGCCTGACCGTCAGCACGCTGATCCGCATTGTCCCCCTTAGCCACAAAGCCATCGCAACGACGGCGCTGCACAGCCTCCGCTGTCCTCAAAACCTTGCACAATCCAACTGCTTTGGTTCCGCTTTCGACCGCATTCACGGGCGAAGGCAGCCTTGCGCTCAAGCACGCCCCCATCAGCTTTTGAGTGACGGCCTGCCTACATTTGCTTCCAGCCTCACACTGTTCTGCCCCATTGCTCTCACTCCTGCGCTCCGCTCTCCTAGCTCGAGTATTATATCTCTTCTCGGCTTGCTCTCTACTATTGTGGAGATGTCTTCGACCGGTGACCCCTCGATCTCTGCAGCTATACCTACGTACTTTGGTGTCCATGGTGTGCGGCGTCGTCGCACCTCTGTCAGCAGCAAGCTCCTGGGGATCTTCGCCAAGCCGCCTCAGCCACCACCGAAACGCCCAGTCATCTCACTTCCGCAGCCCCTTGAGCCCCGGCGAACCCCGTCGACGTGTGCAGGCTCATCCTCCGCCCCTGCCGCGACCCAGGCACAAGGACATTCGCAGGTTGCGAAACGGAAACGAGAGTCCACAGAGGACTCCCTCGACGCGGACGAGAACGATGAGGCGGTGGAGGATGAGGACCAGAGCAGGGCTACGTCGCGTCTTCGTCTCGACTCGACCGTGTCTAGCCACAAAGTCTGGCCGACGCGTCGTCTGGGTGTCGTCTCGCTCGCCACCCCCTCGCGCCCTCTCAAAAGCGCGTTGAAGAAGTCCGCTTCGGAGGCAGATGCTGACTCGGACTATGGTTCTGGAGCAGTGGCACGCGGCGCGAGAACCACCAAGGATCCTTTGTCGTCGGAGGGCGCCAGCCACAATGGGGTCAAAGGCGCTGGAGCGCTGAAGGCGACGACGCAGCACAATCGCGGTGGCTCCGCATATTCGCCTTCGTCTTCATTGACTCCATCGTCGTCCAAGCATGCGCGGAGGACAAGCGAGGTGCCGAGTGTCGTTGCTGGTTGTACTCCGTTCCCTTCGTTCTACTCCTCAAGCTCTCGAACGAACGCCACTGCTCAAGACAGTCTTCCTCCCCCTACACCATCTAAGAAGACGGTGACCTTCGCAAACGAGGACGCGATGGTGAACTTGAAACGGGCGAGAACGTTTCGCGACCTCTCAGACGCCACCGATGGCACTTGGGAGGGACTCGCGAAAGATATCGATGCGCTCGGATCCAATGCTATCTCCTCGAATACTCTATCGACGAGCACTACCACCAGTACCCACCGCGGGCCTGCCAGCCCTCGACGGCAGTCGGATCCTACCTCCGCGATCTCGCTCAAGTCTTCGCGCGCGTATAAGCCACTGCCGCTCGTGCCACAGATGACTCCGAGCAGCGCGCTCTCTTACGATACAAGCCACATCTTGTACGAGACGAAGGGCGCGAATGCACGAAGCCACGACTCAGATTTCCGCTCGGTGCTTGCGCGGCAAGCTCCTCCGACCCCGGAAGCCACGCTGAAACTCAAGCCCTTTACGCTGCCCACCTCAACGTTGACCCACAAGTCACAAGTTCTGAGCAAGGAACCCACCTTGAAGAGTAAGGCTGGCGCTGGGAAGGAGAACGGGAGCGCGGCCACGGCGATGCTGGACGAGGTGCTGAAGGACATCGCGAGGGACAAAGCGGAACGGCAGAACGGTCGGACCGTAGCCAAAGCCGTGTTTAGTATGCCTTGTCGCGACCAGTCGGATGTGCTGCGACGATTCAAGGTTGATATCCTCGCAGACGAGCGACATTGTACAATCTGGGATGGCTGCGAGACGTACGTGCTGATTCTGAATGCTGAATGCTCCTGGCATGCGTTTTGTACTGACGTCTTATTCGATGGTAGAGACATCTACGCATGGTCGGGTACGCTCGTGCTACATGACGCCAAGCCGGCATCGTACTTCTACCCTCGCCACTCCATCCACGACTTCTACATCAAGTTCCACACCGTCGCCGAGCCTCGCTCCGACCCGCACACCTTCGACCCGACGCCATCGCGGACCAAGTACGAGTGGGAAACCACGTATCGCGGATCCCGCATTGGCTCCCCGGCCACCAAGGATGTTCCCCCAGAGCTCGCCGTCCCGCGGCTTGACCCCGCGCGTGGGATCGTCGTTGAGACCGAGTACAGACTGCTCCCGGACGACCCCGACGGGCCGTGCAGGTGGGAAGTACGATTCTGGGTGCCGGTGCCGGTGCGCCTGTTTGGCAGGGCAGAGCATAGGACGTTCGTGTGCCGCGCGAAGGTGACAGTGCGGGATTGGGAGACGCCGAAGACGGACGTACCGGCAGGGTGCATCGCGGTTGGGATCGAGCGGTTGAGGACGGAGCGGTTGCTCGCTGTGCCGTCACAGTAATCTGGCGGTACGGCGCGTTGCATCCTGTGAGAATGGAGTAGCTGAATCGTCGGTGTCGGTACTGTTTGTATTGTTAGCTACACGAGTTGGTCATCTATGCTGTATCATGATGTATGTCCAATTACTCAGTAGCCTAGTATGGCCACCTTCCAGAAGCGTGAGTACCGGTAAGACCATTTAGGTATACTTCTGGTCTCAACTTTCAAGGAGTTACATGAGTGCTATCGATCATGTTGGTGAAGCGTAGCAACAGCCAGTAAGGAGGCAACCACGGACTCGAAAACGGGAGTTGTCGACGGCTACACTGGCTACCGGCATAGAGAACCCGCCACCCATTTACTAGCTACGTGCAGGACTCGTTTGATAGCGTCCATAACCTTCTTTGCTCGAGCATGCCGCCTCGGTGCTGGTGAATACCCCTGGATGTCCTGCTGGCTTACGTTTGGGTCATCGCGATCCTGTCGATCGCGTTCATATACCAAGTTGCCTACCACAGGGGCTAGAATGTCCAGTGCTCGCGCTCTGTCCTCTTCGAACTCCTTCTGAGAATGGTAGAAGCCCACGACGAGCACGAACTCATCCAGGCCGAGCGAAGGGCCTCCAAGTGCTCTTCCACGACGATCGAGGCACTCGCGCGCGTATGCCAAGTCCTCGTCAAACTCCAGATTGCGCGAAATACCGAGCCCCGTCATCTTCGTATATCGCAGCGCGGGACACAACACCTCGGGCTCGAGCATACTTCGGTACTGGTCATCTTGTGCGTCGAGAGCAGCGAAAATACGCCGGAAGGTGGAGGGTGCGTGTCCGGGAGGCCAAAATGAGATAGTCAACTCGCGGAGAGCGTGGATAGGGTGTAAGAGAGCGCGCCAATCAATGAGGTTGGCCTCCGATGCTGAGATCTCGACGTGGAGCGCCTCGAGTGGCGCCTTGTGCAAGATGGTCAGGATGTCCTCCATGGGAAGGGCGTTATCAAAGGCCCCCCATTGACGTATGTCGGCATTGTACATATCGAAGCTGAAAGAAGGGCTGTCCGTCCCATCTGGACAACCAGAGGTGTTGAATCCGTCCCGGAGAGCATGCCGATGTACAGTAGAACGCAAGGATAGAATGCGCTGCTGGCAGAACAGCCTCAATTCACCTTCCTTCGTATCTTCGGACTGTAGGATGGGCATGTGGCAGCCCAGATCGTCCGGCATGGCTGCCAGGATTCCCAACGCGAGCTCGTCCTCTGTAGACGTTTCGTCCACGACCCATTCGATCGCCACCTGCGCAGTCGAAGGGAGGAGAATGGCGGAGAGGATGTGTTTGATAACGCGTGGTTCCATTCTGACGTGGAGTTTCCGTAGTTTTGGAAGTGGAACTACGTACTGTCTAGTCCATGACGACGAGGTCTGAGAAACCGGACTTTGGTCATCGGGGCCGACGGCTGAACCTTTTGAGTTTGTGATCTCGAGTTGAACAATTTGGATACATCCTTGGACCATCGCAACAAGACTTTCCAAAGACATCCCAGGGCATCCACCCAAGCATAGTGTGTCGAGTTGCTGCCAGACGGTCGAGTTGGGTAAATACACTCCCCTCGCCGAAAGGCTCCGTAGGCGTGGGAAACGGCCAGGTGTGAGTTGCACACCACGAATAATCTCCCGGTCAAGCGCGGAACCAGACCGAAAGAGTTGCAGGCTGACGCGAAGGACTTCTAGCATGGGCAAATCCTCCATGATCCTGGAGAGCGGTTCCTTGTCGCGGATGGAAAGCTCAACTAGGAAGAGCTCGCGAAGACGATGAGCATGTGGTGTTATGCCGGCAAGTAGTACACAGGAGGTGAGATGGTGTGGTTTATAGACAGCAACTGCGATGGTAGCTTGTTTTGATCGCGCGAGTGTGATCCACGCGTAACGAATGTTTGTGCGAGGGGAGATGGTACGCCAGAGCCAAGGCGCCGTCGCTCCGACAACAAACCAATGTCGGCACACTTCGAGAATAGTGCACCATCTTTCGTTGTGGTTCTGATAGTAGAAGGGCGAGTATTGCACACAAGACATGACCATTATGAGGAGCTCTGGAGGGAGTTGGTTGACAGGAACAAAGCTGTTGTGGAGGGCTCTGAGGCGCAAAGTCTCTGGTCCGGTCGCCCTTGTCGTCTCCGGATGACCTGGCCTATCTTCGACAGAAGGAAGACCGTAATATGGATGGGAAAGGCGATCTGCTCGGAGGATGTCCGCTTCCTCATACGGCATCGGTATATCTAGACAAGTTGCCGGTGTAGTACAAGATCTTGTTGTGAGGCCTGCGTATCGGAGATGAAGATAATACTCGTACCTGAGAACGACGTCTTCGAGCCAACTTGAAACAGAACGGGATACGCCGTACTCATTCTGAACCGGCTTCGAAATTGAGGCAATCGTCCACTGAGATGGTTGTGCAACGCAAGCGTCGGAAGAGAGGAACAAACTGATTGGCGCTCATGACCCTGTCTGAACTTTGAAGCCAATTACAGCGACTGGGCTCTATGGGAAGTCTATGTGCATCTAATCCGATAACATGTACACTGGTTATTTTGTGAGACAACGAGGCCTATTCCAAGCAGCACATGTCCATCATGGTGCAAGGCCAGACGTCGCTTGAAATGCATTGAATCCGCGTTCATATTTGATTATGATGACTCGGAGCCCGATACGGTGAACCGTGATAGTCCGAGTACGAGGACACGTTCGTAGACTAAGACTGCTACTGATTGGAGGATGAACCGGGACAAGGATCGACTCACAGGTAGGCACACAGTGATTCTCATCGGTGCCAAATAAAATGGAGTACCAAACTGCAAGGGGAGCAGGATGATTGCGGGCGCGCACCCTCTGCAGTTCGTTGATTATAGTCCCATCCTGAAGGCGGCTCACTTTGTTTGTAAGACGTTGCACCTCGGTGGCGTCACTAAACTGGAAGATTGTCTCGTTAGCATGGATGATCCAATCGGCTTGAAGGTACCTTACTCACCGGAACCACTGTCAACGTCAACCGCCTCCACCACCGATTCAAGGTAGAGGTCGAACACCTTCGTAATCTCTATGACTTCACTACGCGACCATCCATAGCCCAGTTGGAAGGTGAGCTTGTCGATGCCAGTCCGCCTGCTGAGATATGAACACCTAGCACGGCAGCATTGCGCGGCAGAGTCCGCTAGAGTGAGATAGTCTCCGTCGAATCCTTGGACTCGTACTACCCGTAGACGTGGGCACAGTGGACGACCATTTCCCTGACCTTCTTCAGAATGCAGAACATCGCGGGACAGGGCATCAAACAAACGGACAGCACCATCAGGCGCGCTGTACTTTCCAGCAGGTCCAATGAGCGTCAGCGACTGGAGGACCTCGAAGCGCGAGAGGAAGGGGACCCAGTCAATCTGCGTGGAATTGTATTTGTCGAGTTCGATTCGGAGGTCCTCCAAAGGCGATGTACCGATGATGCCGCAGACGCTGTTGAGCATCATTCCCATGCTGAGTAGAGACACGGTAGAGGGGTTGACACTCAGCGTGAGATCGAGCCCCACGGTAGTATCACTGAGCACGTCGTCTATACCTCTGTTGTTTGGTTCATGGCTAGGAGAAACAGTGAGGTAGCGCTCCGAAAGGGTCAGCTTGATGTCGGCGCGAGTGACAGCTAGCAAGATAGGTAGATGGGCTCGGTCGTCGGGTAAGGCTTGCATGAATCCGGGGGAGAGATGTTGATACAAATTCTCTGTCCGGACGTAGGTCCATTCAAGCACCACGCGAGCCGGGGCCGGAATAGTGAGAACAGATAGGAGGTAGCGTACGACATCTGGGTGAAAACCGTGCATGGCGAAGAAGCGGAGCTGAGACAGAGCCGGACCCGTGTACTGTGTGGGGCGGGGACACACGAGCCTTGTGTCCCATTGGACGTTGCTGAGATGCAGATCGACGACGTGAATACATTCCTCGAGGATGTGGATGAGCGTGCTTAGTGAATCTGGAGCGCTTGACATGGTCACAAACCTGTGTAGGTGCAATGTGCGCAGCTGTCGGAGTATGGGGGACGGGCCAATCGAGAAGCTCGACAGAGATAGGCTTGTAAGCTTTGGGAGGCGCTCCGGAGAAAAGTCGATGACTCGCCTCAACAGTAGGCGTGCGATGCTTGCATCGAAAGCTTCGAGTTCAAGCATTCTTTCCGTCATGAGCGCTGCCACACTCTCAGCATGTCCGTCGTTGACGACGAGCTCCAGCCTGCGGATCCGGTGGACATGGGGTTGGATCAGTCTCAGGACAGCGTGGGTTTGCTCCGGACGCCTACAGATGACGGTAACCGTGGATGCCTTGGACCGCACGAGGCCTATACGGAGGAGATTCGTGCTTGTATTGACGAAGAGAAAGCGCCATAGCTGAGGCGTGTTTGCACAGATGGCGAACCAGCGCCGACAGACCCGAAGAGTGCGAAGCCACTCAGGCCTTTGGTCTGCCTCTCTTGCCAGCGCTTGGACACAGGCGATGATAGAGACGAAAATCTCGACGGGTAGTTTGTTTATAGGCCGACTTGCATTTAGTAGCGCGCTGACGCGAAGGAACTCTAGATGGAGATTCTCTCGCACCTCCTCCAGGGAGACGACCTGTCCATCGCCGGAGGTGGGTATTGCGGATGCACACATGCTACTGCGGCCAGGTGGCGGGAGTCCGAAGTACGGCGCATTGAGATTTTCCGCTTGTAGTATGTTGAGTTCATCATCATGATACATGTCGATCCGATACTAGAGACATAATCAATCAGCATTACTGTTCAACTGTGTAGAGCAGTTTCGAGGACCTTTACAGTGACAATCACGGTCTGCCGATACTGGTTGTGGTTCGAGTCGAAGCCGCTATTTGTATAAGCGCTGATACAACCGCTGATGACTTCTCCGATATTTTCGGATTTTCCCTTGACCTTCCTCCACGAGGACTACCCGGCTCATGTCCATTGTCTTGTCTCCCTCGCATATATATATCCCTAGTGAGGCAGATACGTCCGTCGGTGAGTATGAGACTGCATGGTTTCTTGAGGTATGTGAAGTATCCCACTATAGCGAGCAATCCGCTGATCTCGACTGCTCGCCAGCGAAGCGCTCTATGTTTGACTTCTAGCACCTCGTGCTCTCAACGCTCTGTGTGCCATGCGCATTCCGACAGGACTGTGAAGATTAGAACTTGAGCTTCGCGAACCGGCAGGCCACGCCATTTGAACGTCGATGACGCCGGGTGGCCGTATCGCCACTTTCTACCATCCCGCCTCAGGACTTTACAGGCTTGTCAATTCCGTCCTAGCGACGACGATGAGAAAGGAGGCTGCCAGTGCAAGGTATGTCATCACATTCCATCCACTCCTATGCGTGGTGATCGCTCACAATGGTGCTCCAATTCACATTTGAAACCACAAAGTCCTCACCTTCAGTCCACATCGCTGTGCAATCGTCATTGGAAACTTTGGGTCCTGGCACTGGAGTCTTTGTTCGTCAATGCCCAGATCATACGCGCAGAAGTAGGTTTCGCACCTGGCACATTGGTCGACTTGCCGCCATCTGCTTCGAACACAAGTTGACTCACGCTCGCATGCCCTCCACAATCCCGGGATGACACGCACGGGCGAACATCACCGTCCCTGTCATACTACGCCCTCTTCAAACCGCTCTGCTGCGTGACGCTGAACGTCTCTGTATTCGCCGAGCTCCCTCTGACTGGCTTGGTCTCGCTTACGTCAGCAACATTGGACGCGTCGAGGATCACCTGGCCATGTGCGGTCCACTGCCTGGCTTCTTCTCGCCGCTCCGCGTGGGTAATGGCGTTCTAGCTTTCTGTGTTATGATTCATGCGGTGCGTCGGAGCTTTGCCTGAACTTCGGCCGCACGGAGGGTCCCTACTTGAGCCACCACAATGGCATGGCCGTGCACTGCGCTGATCTCTTGGACCCTCTAGCCTTGCGTCGGCCCGTCTGGAGATGGATTCGGTTCTGAATTGCTCTTGTACTGCGAGAAGATTGCGCTCCCATCTGTGAACTCGTGACGGTGCCGGCTTCGATGGCTACTCCACACCTGTCGGACTCCAATGGCCTAAGTCTAAAGCTTCTTCGCCGCCTGGGACTCATCTGACGACCGACGACCTCGTGCGCGCGGGCTTCGAGGCAGTGCGCTCGCCTCAACTTGATATATAAGAGCAACATGCTCTCCGCCTTTTGAACTCTTTGCGCTCCGCCTTCCTTCTCCGCAACACCCTGCACCCTAACCACTCAGCATGAAGTTTTACTCCTTCCTCATCGCCTTCGCCGCATCTGTGTCTGCTGTATCCGGCGCACTCATTGCTGCAGGAGCGCCGGACACAACTGTCTGTGCATCTGAGAAGATCGCGTACGAGACGTACGTTGGCAAGGACCACAACGTGAAGCTCACGTACTCCCACTGCGCCGATGCGCCGCTCGTCGCCGCGAATGGACACGAAGTCGCGGCGCTCGACAAGCGCCAGAGCAACAACGTGTGTGGGGCAGCTTGTCAGTGACACGTTTGCCCCCTGTCACTCGTTCTCGAAATCGCTGACATGGATGGTATGTGTGTGACTGAATGATAGGCAACACATACTGCTGGAGTCCATCCGGAGGAGGTCCGAGCGAGAGCGATTGCACCGTGATCGCGGATGCGCTCCTGTACGACTCGCAGAATATCGGAGTTCTGTTCAACGTAACCGCTACCGGGGTACGCATCGTCTCTCATCTCCTGCATCTAGGGCTATCTTGAATAGTGCTATAACTAATGTCCATCCCTGCGTCCTCAGACTCCGACGGACAAGATCACTATGCAGTACGGAAGCTGCCTGACCTACTTCTTGAATCAAGACTTCACCACGCTCGTCTACTGCCGCACCGAATGGGTACGTCCATTTATCTCGACGGCACGTTGGAGTGAAACCCTTCCAACACTGACATGACGCGGCTACGCTACATAGTCCAAGCTCGTGAACTGGCTCGCGAGTGACTGCGACGCGTCCAACAATGCTCACGGTGGACTGTGCGTCGCAACCGACCAGCGGTGGTATGTCCAGTACGTATTTTCCCTTCGGTACACCCACACTGCAACCTCGCATCACGCCTGAGTACATGCCTAACTTTGACACTGTCCAACAGGGTTCAGCACTCTTGAAGCAGTACTTGGCTTGGCAGCGTCGAGCGTCGACGTCATACGGACGAATTCTCTACGGACAACGGACTCTTCGTGACCTGGACTCACTACTGGACTCTTAACGAATACCGTGTTCTTTCTACGTCTACGGTACGGGGCCAGATGTAGTGTTCTGGCTTCGACATCGCCTGACTGAGGCTGACTCTTTTGTATAAACGTGTGCTTTGGATGTTGTATGTATGTATGCATGTACGTACGAAATTGGACGGTGGTTGCAACGCATACGAGGTTGTTCCGACTTCGCGTGGTCACAGGTAGGATCCGCCGACCCGCAGGATGTGTTCTTGGTGGGGAGTGCAGCCCGTGTACGATGGTCGGTGTCGTTCATGTCGAATTATGTGGGATCAACCAGTGGAGTGATGCCTAGCCCCGGCATCATCATGTCGATCTTGTTGTGAACGAGGAATGGCCCTGTGCACCGTACAGCCGCCGTCGGCAAGAGTCGCGGATTGCGTGTGAGTGCTCGTTTCCTGTGCTGGCAGCGCCTTCAACACTTCGAACGAGGCCGCTACACCACCTTTGCGTTAACGTGTTATGTAGCCACGCCTATTCATCCCAGCGAGCTCTCGCTTGTGATGGTCCCACAGTAAGTATTGCAGTATTGCTTTTGTCGCTGAGTGCTAGTACGTTCCGACTGACAACGGGGCTGGACTTGTTGTCGCCTAGGGCTCATTCTCGGATCCACGTAGTTGCCAGCGAAGCATCATCGCTTGTGGTTCTCTGACCTGCTCTTCACCACGGTCGGCCTTCTATACCCTGTAAGCTTCAGTCGTGACGGAGGTCTGGGCCGTCTGCATATGCATGAAGGAAAGCAGGCCAGGAGGGTGAGCTCCGAATCATGGCCAAAATGTCAACACATTGATTCTAGTCGTTCAAGGCTTGAACATGACTCCTACTATAGACATACTCTTCTAGGTAAATTGCTGCACCCATTAAATATCGTTACAAATGACTGATATTTGGGAGGTGACTGATCCACTGCGGGCAGTGTCTTTTCCTTTCCCTGGTGGCGCCGAGAGCTGTGGCACCCCAGCCAACAAGTACTTGTATGCTTCAATAAATTCTACATTACTATTTGTTGCATCTATACATGCTCGAAATTACCCAGTTTCCGCCGTTTTTGGAAGAGTCTGAACTGCTGTCCAGTTGGTATATGCGCAACTGTATTGGATAGGGTTCGGTAAGAAAGTCGCGATGAATATACATCGTATATTAATCGTGTTAATAACATGTTAATAACGTGTAATTTACATGGGGTCTACGGGGAGCATTTTATACAATGTTTAAAAGTATGAGGACCATTGGTGGCTCAGCGAGCCACAGAGGCATAATGACCGCTGTATATAGAGCCAATGACACCTATGGGACACTTCAAGCTTCGAAACTTCATCATCGGAGCAGTCGCTGCTGCAGGGCTCGGTGGCTCGCTGACATGTATCTTCTTGTTGAGAGTTTCCGGGTGGGCGTCAATGGGTATTTAAGCGCCCTATACAGTGCGACGACTACTTAACAACCTCTTGTTGACCAAGCAGTGCCAACAGGAGCACGTCTTTGAGGTTTACATGCTTCTCAGCTAGTAATGCCTTCGACACCTGCACCACAATGGATCACTAAGGGGGTTTTCGAAGCTACCAAGGTTCGGCGCCTGATGGGCGCCTAAATGTAAGAAACTGTTGATAACACGCGTTNAAAAAAGGCTTTGGGCCCGCCATGTAAGTTACAAATGTAAAGAAGTCCTCGGGCATTTATTTACCGAACCCTAGTATTGGATCCTGGCGCTAGTTCGCCGTGCGTCTATGGGCCCTGGAATAGTGTTGCCGTCAAGCCGAGCTCGGCTGGACGGCTGGCTGAGCTTGCTACCCAAGCTGTACGGCTGGACGATTTCAGCCAAGCCAAGCCGAAAGTGCGAGAACCCAGCTCGCGGAGCAGCCAGCTCGTTGCCGGCCAGGCAGCTGGCTTAGCGCCATGTAAATGCCTTACATATATGTCGGCACAGGCTCCTGCCACCGTGTGGCGCTCGACGTTCTCCCGGCACAAGCAACGGGTGTTCCATGCGAGCGCATTTTCTCATCTAGCAAGGAGACTGACACTCTACGTCGCAGTCAGCTCCACCCGGCCCTCATGGAGGCCCTCTAAGCCTTGAAGTATCGTTTCTTACATGATCGTCTTGATTTTACGAGACATTTGGTAGCTCAAGAAGAAGACATTGGTGTTAGCACTCCAGCCCTCCCGAACAGACCTTGATTACCCTAGTTGGGAATGTCACTTGTCCGCTTCTACTCCGAAATCAAGCTAGCTAGCAAGTTCGAGGCCAGCCAGCTACTCCGCAACTCGGCTTGCTACAGCTTGACGTCACAAGCTCCCGCAAGCTCTCCGGCTTGGCTTAGCTGGCTTGGCTTGACGGCAACACTACGGGCCTGGAAGTGGAATCGTCCTATGCGGGCGCCTTTGACTGTGCCCTCTGCACTCCCCACCGATGCTGTTAGACTAGTCGCATCCATTCTACTGGGCCAGATCGCGCATATCATAACTGAGCTGGGTGTAACTGCTGCTGCTGTTTACACGATGAGGGACTAGTTGTCGCGTAAGACTCTCTCATCATCGGTCACCTGCTCGTCTCCATCGCGGCCGGCCTGGCTTGCCCTTCAAGCTTCAAGCCTCATTCTCTACGGGAGCTCCGAGCTTTTGGCGTAGCAAGGAAAGGAATTTTAAAGGGTGAGCTCTTGGATGTTGGCCCAGTAGCTCACTGGCCGCTCGCTCGGGCTAATGTATGTGCTGCCTAGATGTCCATTCGACCGGTATATGCGTTGGCACGACGTCGCTCACTCTCCTAGACCTTGGAATACCTACAAGCCGGCGCCGCCCCGGCCGGTCACAACTTCGCTGGAACTCTATGGATGACTGACCGGCTTCTGCGGCGACGAGAGGCCTTGGAGCCGATGAACACAAGACGCAACGTCGGGCGTGTACCCCAGGACGTCAATATACCAGATCGCAGTCTGCGCTCGCATCTGGACTTTTCTCCCTCCCCGTGTTCGAGGCTATTGCGGACCGAGCGCATGACTCGTCGTCGCGCGCGTGGCATACACGCACGGTCGCAGGCTGGATGGTGGCGCAGAACCACCGGGGGCGGCCATTCGATGACATCGTGCCAGGTTAGAGTTTGGCAGGAGCGCTGGTGTGCGTGACGTCTCTCGTGGATGAAGTAGGTTGAATGCTAATGGAAGACGCCATCCCCAGCAGACACCGTGCTTCGCCTTGAGAGACGCGGAAGACCTCACGCGACATTCTGGAAGACGCCCGCCTTCGTCTACGGGCTGCGTCGTGGCTGTATGCGGACAAATGAAACGCTTTGCCTCGCCCTTCAGAGGTATATAAACCGCACGCACTCTTGCTGAACGAACCTCACTGCTTCTCCTACTTCTGACATCTCCTCAGCTCACCCCTTCTTCCCTACGTCGAAGTTCCACCCACCCGTCCTTTATCAGAAGCAAGAATGCAGTACTTCACCCTCCTCACCGCCGGCCTCTCCCTCTTCTTGGCCTCTGGCGCATCCGCAGCGTCTCTCGGTTCCGCCGCCAGCCTCAGCGCGTGCGACAACGAGGTTGTTGCGTCGGAGACGTACATCGGCAAGGATCACAACGTCAAGCTGACGGCCTCGCACTGTGGTGCCGCCCCGCACGTTTCCCCGCAAGGCACTCTGCTCACTAAGAGGCAGTCGACCTCGGTGAACGTCTGTGGCGCCCAGTGTACGTCCCCATGCATTGTAGAACTGAACACAACTTGACCGCGTTTGTAAAGGCAACACGTTCTGCTTCAACCCCTCTGGCGGAGGTCCGAACGAGGACGACTGTGCGGTCATCGCCAATGCGATCCTCTACGACGAGCAGAATGTTGGAGCGCTCTTCAACATTTCTGCTTCCGGAGTGAGTGCCATAACTTTTCGTTGGCCTCGTGCCACTGACTCATGGCGTCCGCCTCATAGAGCCCGACTGACAAGATCACGATGCAATACGGCAGCTGCCTGACGTATTTCTTGAACCAAGNCCCCCCAGCAGCTCACCTACTGCCGCTCTGACTGGGTAGGTCGTCAGGAGAGGGGTCTTTTGCTGGGTTCTCTCTTACATGCTCTCTTCTGTCTAGTCCACCCTGGTCACCTGGCTCTCCGGAGACTGCAACGCCGCCCACAACGCTCACGGCGGCCTTTGTGTTGCTGCTAACGGGGCCTGGTACATCCAGTACGTGTCTCAGTCTCAGTCTCTTGATCGGGCTGTATAAGTAAATTTGACACATCCGACAGGGTCCAGCACTCTTAAAGGAGTCGTTAAGTATACGTCGGCCACACTTCTCGTTCTCGCTTCGGCCGTGACGCGGTCTGGCAGCAGGGAGGTGGCATAGGGCGCGATCTGAGCGAAAGAAGTGCTTCGTTGAGTTTTGTAGCCAGCGATTAGTACCTTTAGTAGTTCGTGTTGGACTGTAGGCGTCGTTGAATCTATGTGAATGACTAGTGAAACATGTCAGCGCGACGTGGAGC
Organism: Trametes cubensis; assembly: GCA_029747595.1. Taxonomy (NCBI): domain Eukaryota; kingdom Fungi; phylum Basidiomycota; class Agaricomycetes; order Polyporales; family Polyporaceae; genus Trametes; species Trametes cubensis. The sequence continues at coordinate 211,427 of JAPEVG010000007.1, forward strand.
TTGAAGACTACATTGTCGACGCGGTCACGTGAGCGCGTACTAGACCACTCTCTGCGCTTGTTATGTATCCTCTTGCTTGATGTATCTGGCTTGTGTCGCAGAAGGAGGCTTAGGACGTCCTGTGGATTTTGTTCCAGCCGCTCCCAGGGCGATTGCAGGCGTCTCTACTCGCGCTTGCCACGCGTCCCATGGCGCCCACGCCACACGCCACGAAGCGCTCTAATCCCATTCAACCACTATACAGCTATTCTCGAAATCAATGCGTCGGCGCCTTTTTCGCGCGCGCCGCGCAAAACGCACAAAACGCACAGAGCCTTCGGGCATTGTATATCAGGGCGTACTGCAGGCTATTTTCTTGTCTTCTGAGCACCCAAAATCAGTCTAGATCGTTCTGCGGACTTGGTCTTCACAATAAATCCCCTGTTTGACGCATAATGGCCACTCGCTTTCGCTGGCAACAGGCTTGACGCGAATCTCCTGTGAAAGGGTCCACAACCGTGATTCAAGGCCTCAGTGTGCTTCGACTACGAATTCAGGAGCCGTGGTAGTGTGAACAGCGTCAGCAGGAGGGTGCAGAGTTACTGCAGCAGCTAAGTCATACGTTTACAATTTGAATATTCTACTCCGCCGTAAGGCAATTGTGCGATCGCACTGGCCACCCACGGTGAGTTATTTCCTAACGCCCCTGGGATACATTGTCCCCGAAGTAAGACCCTGGATACAATTGCATGATGGAGGTGCTGCAATGCGGCCACATAAGACTGAGCGCATGGCGGCGGTTCTGGCCGTACACGACGAGCTTGAGCTTGCTCGGTGCTCAAGAATGGTGAGATGCAGCCTCTAAGTTAGTCTCCCGTAGGCAGACGACCGATGTGCTCTATTGAGTGAGGGGAGGACGAGCCTCTAAGTGTGCCTTCATACAACGAGTAGAGTGAATATAATTGAGGGACCCAGTACATATTCAAGCGAGACACTCGCTGTATCATTCACCCTCATTCACCCCGCGGTTTGCACACATAGCAGGATGGCTGTTATCCAAGCGAGTAGGTCTTACGAGGCCGACCCGCAGCGGTCATTCATGGTAGACCAAGTAGTACATGATGAGTAAGTAGTGCTTCACGCCACGTCACTACTGCGAGGTCGTCCAATTTGAAAGTCGACCATCCTCCTAAATCAATGACACATTTCATATCTGAACCTAAGAAGTAGTCTTGAGCTCTTCTAGACATTCAGAGGACAACAATATGGCTCGCAGTATGTCTTAGTAGCTCATATGTTCCAACCTCAGAAGGCTCTGTGCGTTTTGTGCGTTTTGCGCGGCGCGCGCGAAAAAGGCGCCGACGCATTGATTTCGAGAACAGCTGTACTGATGATCTCTTGCTCGTGACGCTTTGCTGCATTGCTGCATACTGTGCCAGAACGTCGGCAAACCCGTTTGACTTTGGTACCGTCCAGCAGGTTCCAGCATTCTCAATGCGGCACTGCGGACGTGTCGAGTATGGACAAATTATCTGTAGGCAACGTGGAGGGACTACGTGTCTCGGATTCTGGACTCGGGGTGACTCCGTTCTCCCTACAGCACCAGAAATAGTGCTCTATCTTCGGTATTTTCTAATCCACTTGTACACTCCTGTGCCTTGAAAGCTGTATGTACGTACGACGTCGACGGCGGATGCAATGCGCACTACGTTTCTCCGAATTCGCGGAGTAGGAATTCACAGGACCTGTCCTATGCGGGGAGTGCAGCCCGCGAGCGATGGCCGGGGTCGGTGTGCATGTGGGATAAAGCGCAGGTGATGCCAGGTCCCGGTTAGGGTAGGGGCAAGCAGCCGAGGCAAATTAACCCAGCGCTAATTAGCGTAGGTCATTCACCGTAAAATACATGTCAATCTCACAATGTCCTAAACTCGAAGGTGAATCAGGGTGAATCAGGGTGACCCCGATGGGAGTCCAATATATGATATTGCCAAGGCCAATGACGAGATCTAGGGCCAGATCCCAATTTCCTAAAAACCTCGAGCACCTAAAGCGAATTCTGACTCTAGATCTGTTGCTTCTGCTCACTGCTGCCGCCGCCGCTTCGCATGATGTACACCATCATTTACTTGCGGGTTCTGCTCTCTAACCTGCCATCTACGCTGCCTCTCGTCAGACCATCAGATTCTCAATACCAGTTTGGTGAAAACATTTGTTAATTCCTTGTTCTGTAGGATGAACAGTTTGGTAAAGCTTCGCACGATCGCACAGAGCGCCTTCCCAAGGTTCGCAGGTGGTCCGAGTTGCAATCCCCACCCCAACGCGTCTCGGCCGAATCCAACAGCTTCGACGACTCGGAGGCCATTTATAGCAACAGCGACATGCCGAGTCAGGATCACGCGGAAGGGCTGGGTGCAGAAACAGCTCAGGTGTATGCACAAATGCAGGCGATTGAGGCCCTCACAGAGGGCTCGAAGATGGGTGAGCTGCATCAAGAGCGACGCACTGGGTTCATTGGCGCCGACCAGCACAATCTATGTTCGGCCTTCTTCTGTGAGATGCTGGTTGATAGTGCCGAGATCGCATGCGAACGTCTAGTGGCAGGGCCAGAGCAGATGCACAGTACTTGCCGCGAAGAACCGCAGGCTCGCAAGCGCAGTCCGACCTTCTCAGATGCAGTGGGGGTGGACTTGAGTCTGAGCCCGGGCCCTTTGTGATGGTGATTCACATGAGGTTGGACTGGTTTACATGTAAATGACGGTTAGTTAGCAGCTGTGTAATTGACCGTAAAATACACCTGTCAATCTCGGTGTGGACACTCTTGGGCTCGCCATGCGTTAATTAGCTCGGTATATTAGGCGCCCTACCCTAATTGTCCCTACCCTAGTCCCGGTATGTTGATCTGCTGTGTATGAGGGCATGCGTAGCGTACAGCCGCTGTCGGCAGCTCGCGAGCCGCGCGTGGACGGGCTCGACCAGGGACCTTCCTGTGCCGGCGTCTGCCACTTCAACGTCAACCACCACGTCCGTCCAAGTACGGTCACAAAGCCTGCCCGTTCTGGAGAGCGCACGCATATAATGACTCCATGAGTGAAGCTTGAAGCTATTGCATTCTTCATCAAGTATCATTGCGTGTCGACTCAGGTAGAAATGGCTGTCGCCCAAATAAGCATCTCCGTCAGCTCCTCAACATGGTCACTGCCACGGATACCCTGGAAGCAAAGTAAACAAAAACTGGTAAGTTCATAGGCGTCTGAATCGGTACATCTGCGACCGCTGAGGCTGATGTATATGCTGCCTAGACGATCATTCGGCCGGTGTATGCGTCACACTTCCGTCAAGTATTCCAAGCACTCCAGGACAACAAACATGCTCCACTTCGAGAGGGCACAGTCCAGTCACAAAGCAAAGATTCAGCTGCCGGCTTCTACGGTGACAATTGGCCTTGGAATTGATGGACGCGGAGCGCGACGTCGGGCGAGCACCCCAGAACGTCAACGTACAAGATCGCAGTTTGTATTCACATACGGCGGTTGCCCTCTCACCACGCTGGAGGCTGATGTGAACCGAGCTCGTGACTCGTTGCAGAGCGCACATCCACGCACGGTGGTAAGTTGGAATTGTGGGGCGGCACCGTCGGCCACGGTCATTCGGTGACATCGTGCGAGGGTGAAGTTGTGCAGGTGCGCCGTTGTACGTGACTTTTTCTGTAGATCAGGCAGTTTGAATGCTGATGGAGGAACCAATCTTCAGCGGACACCGTTCTCCGTCTTGAGAGACGCGGCAAGCCTCTACGCGATCCTCTGGAAGACGCCTGTAGCCATTTACATGGGTCCGTGTTGTGACCGTATATGGACACACCCAAACGCCTTGCCGCGTTCGCTCAAGGTATATAAACCTCGCCGTTCTGCAATAAACGAACCTCACTGCCCCTCCTACTTCTGACTTCTCCTCAGCACTCCCCTTCTTCTCTACGTCGAGTTTCCACCCACCCGTCCTTCGTCAGAAGCAAGAATGCAGTACTTCACTCTTCTCACCGCCGGCCTCTCCCTGTTCTTTGCCTCAGGCGCGTCCGCTGCTGCCTTCGGGTCTGCTGCTAGCCTGAGTGCGTGCAACAACGAGGTCGTTGCGTCCGAGACGTTTATCGGCAAGGACCACAACGTCAAGCTGACGGCCTCGCACTGTGGTGCCGCCCCGCACGTGTCTTCGCACGGTACCCTTCTCAACAAGAGGCAGTCGAACTCGACCTCCGTGAACGTCTGTGGCGCACAGTGTACGTTTGTAGGGGTAGCTGCATTAAGTTCCAACTGACCTAGTATCTACAGGCAACACGTTCTGCTTCAACCCCTCTGGCGGAGGCCCGAACGAGGACGACTGCGCGGTTATCGCCGATGCGATCCTCTATGACGAGCAGAACGTGGGCGCGCTCTTCAACATCACGGCCGCCGGGGTGCGCAATACGTCTCTTAACAGCATCTCACTTTGTGACTCACATGATCCGTCTCTCAGACTGCGACGGATAAGATCACAATGCAGTACGGCAGTTGCTTGACGTACTTCCTGAACCAGGACTCCGAGCAGCTCACCTACTGCCGCTCTGACTGGGTAAGTCGTCAGGTCAGCGGGTTTTGCTGGATTTTACCTTACGCGCTCTTTTCTGTCTAGTCCTCCCTTGTCACCTGGCTCTCTGGGGACTGCAACGCCGCCAACAATGCTCACGGCGGTCTTTGCGTTGCTGCAGACCAGACCTGGTACATCCAGTACGCAGATCCATATCTTCGTCTATGAACGAGTCAATCTGACCTATGTAATAGGGTCCAGCACTCCTAAATCAGTGCATGTAGCTACTCATAGCGAAGTTCTCGCTCGTCGCAAAGATGGTGACGCGGTTCTCTGGCGTCTCGGTCGAAGGAAGTGGATGACGGGGTTCTATTGGACTTTTGTAGACCTCTGATTATATCAGAACTTTGTTTCCCCTGAATGCATCTGCCTTGTTGATTGAAAGTTTCGCTGAGGCGTAAAGCAAGTTGAGGCTAAGACTTCAACGCGGTCACGTGGCCGCGCACCACGACCTTTGCAGGTTGAAAATGGCTCATCTGACCGTCAGAGCTGTAAATGCGCAACAGAGCTCCTTCCCAGCTACTGTCAAAGCGAGTGCTCATGCGCAGCCGCTGTAGACGCTTAATAAGATGGCTTACATATAGAATCGATGAAAGGGTTGCCTTCGTCGGAGAGCTTGGCAGTGGGCTCCCACGGCATGAAGCCTCAACCAGCGCCAATGGCACAATCTTCCTGCAATCATCTCATCGGTCTCTATCCCGCTACGCCACTTGCCAAGTTGTCTACGACGCACTTGCTACCAATAGGTGAGCCCTGTTCTCTCTTCGTTAGCACGGCAAGGTCTGACATCGATCAAGTACCAGACATGTCCCACGAAAACTCATCTTCGGACGTACTACGAGCGGATGGCCTGCTCAGCCCGTATTACGGACTTCCACCTCTCCATCCAACGTCTTCATCATCTACAACAGCAGGTACCGGGGCAGATGGCCAGCTCGTGCTGCTTCCACTGGAGCAACTGGGAGATGAGAGGCGCGACAATGACCTCCTGAGCTACAACGCGTTGAGGAACAGCATGCTCCCCATCAACAGGCTTCCTCCTGAGCTGCTTGTTGCTGTCATGTATTGCCTACAGACCTTACTCCGCAGTAACGAGGACTATTACTCCTGGCTCAAGACGCTCTTGGTATGTCGACACTGGTTCGTCATCGGGTCAACTGCGCCCTCGCTTTGGCGCTCCATATTCATCTTCACCGATTCAGTGAACCTAGGCTCCATCATCCATACCGCGCTCGCCCGATCAAAAAACGCGCCTCTCTCCTTCGCTGTCCAAACATCCTATTCAAGTCTACTGGTATTCTCCGACTCCACGATTCATGAGCTCGTTGCGCCGCACAGTCACCGCATCCGCGAGCTCAACTTACGGCAGGTGTCCTTCAGCGCGGTGACTACGCTGCTTCTGAGAGACATGCCTTCTCTGGAGATCTTATACATAAATCTCTCCGTAGGCGAACGCCACAATGACTCGGGCTCTGATAGTGACGACGGATTCCATAGGACGATTCCCCCTCCGCTCAAAGCTATCGAGTTTGCACCTGTGCGGCTCCCTCGGCTCCAGAGCCTATCCCTACACACCCGCACAACGTATTTCTCGAACATCGAAATTTGTGACCAGCTGTGCACTTTACGTCTAGGCTACAGACGAGAAATCGATCACAAGGAGCTGGGCATACTCATCGCCATTGTCAAGAAGTGTGCCAACCTCATCGCACTTTATGTCTCGACTGACAGCCGCAGTACCCCGGACGTACGTTTTCTCCCTCCATTTCCAACACCTTCAGCTGTTATTTACTTGTCAAAACTACGCGAAGTATTTATCCAAATCCAACCGCATATGACCAAGCACATCTTCTCCGCCATTCGTATGCCCTCCGACGCTCATGTCACATTCGTATGGCCAGCAAACAGGTTGAACTCCACCCTGGGTCCACCGAGTCTTGCGGAAGGTCTGCCAGCCGATCTGAGTCATCTTCCGGTTCTGCAGAAAAAATCCATACATACGGCNTTTTTTCGAAATATGTACCTCACACCGCCGCCTCGCGATGCACAGTGGCCTTCCTGATTCCGACTACTGCGATTCTCGGTACGGAAACGCACCAGCGTCCTCAATCTTTGGGGTTGATTTGAGTCACCAGTACTATAGCAGTCATGGCATGGAGTTACATTCCGATCAGTCAGACACCCACAAGATCGCCATTGATGACTTCCTCACACTCACATCCGCAACACCTCTCACTACACTCTCTATCACAGTCGACACATTCTACGCAACCCGTATTGACTGGCTCGCCCTCCTCCAGCCACTGGATATACTCCAGACCCTGACCGTGAACGCATTTCGGCAAGCGTTCGTGAACAGCGCGCCCTTCAGCGTACGCACACTCTTCGGCGCCCTCGATGGTAGCGCTGAATACAAGAGGACTTCTGAGGCCATCTGCCCCGCACTGCGAGAACTACGGATAGGCAGCTTTGAGGCTTCATACCGTTCGGAGATGCAAGAAGAGCTCGCGCACGCGCGCGAATGCCTGGAGCGACGGGGGAAGACCATCGCAAAGCTGGCAGTTACTGTGGGAGACTATGCGTCTCTGCAGGAGCTTGAGGAAGATAAAGAGTGGGTTATTGAGGCCTTTTCGTCGGTAGTAGGCGAAGTGGAGTACGTAGGTCAGTGCCGTCGTAGAGCCAGTTCCTCCTTTTCCTCGTCCTCAGGCTCCCTCATTTGCGTCTTGCGTCCTCCTCCTCCGCCTCATCTTGCATCCTCCTCCTCCTCCTCCTCGTCGGAGATTGATGCCGACTCTTGATGATGGACCATGTCTCTTATGTCTTACAGGGGCTGCGGCTCGGATGACAGATATTCACGTTGTAATAATAGTGCATCAGTAGTACTATACCGTACTTGGCTGAAACGATATATCTTCCTTCCCTCGTTCTCCGTTTTGTGCAAACTCAGCCAGTAGGGACATTTCCTTTCAGATTGACCGCCTGACGCTCAACAAGCATCTTGATTAGTTGCTGTCATGTGGCCCTCCGCGCATGCAGTGCACCCCTCGCGGAGCGCTCTAAACCCAACCTAACTTCACTCCCACCACTCAACTACACCTATACATCTTGTTCGTGGTGCCGCACATCGCGTCTCGTTCCCCTCTGTATGCTTTCCATTCTCATTCGCGATATCTAACACCTACAGCTTGTACACCCTTAGCTGTGATGTCCGCCGTGCTACTACCGCCAACCGAGGAGTCCGCGGATGTCCTGCGTGCAGACGGTCTGCACGGCCCTTACTATGGTCTTCCTCATCCAAGTGAGTCTCTGCGCCTGCTTTTTATGACACAGATATGACTGATCATACAAAAGAAGCAAGAAAAGGGCAGAGACAGAGCGATCTGGAGATCCTGAGCCAAAACGCCCTCCTGAACAGCACCGTCCCCGTAAACCGGTTACCCCCGGAGCTACTCGTCGAGATCATGACCTGGACCCAATATCCATGCTACTCAGACGGCAGAGATTCCTCCTTTTGGCTCACAACTCTCTTGGTATGCCGACATTGGTTTGTCGTCGGTGCAACTTCGCCCTCCCTCTGGCGCTGGGTCTTCGCCACACCGTCGCTGAACTACATGCGTATGGCCCTCGCACGGTCCAAACAAGCTACCATCACCTTCTCTTCGGAAGCTTTCTATGTCGCCGAAGCTCTGATCCTGATTGCCCCTCATGCTCATCGCATTGGCGAACTTCTACTGTACGAGGTCTCAAGTGCCGATCAAGGAGTGGTCCAACTGCTCATGAAGAGCAGTATGCCTAGACTCCAAGTCTTGTACGTAAACATCTGGCAGCTGCGAGGACATCCCCCTACCGACCTCGCGGCGCACCAGGTTTTGAGCTTCACCCCTACTCGTTTCCCTGCCCTCCGCAGTCTCTCCCTCGGAAGTTGTCGCTTGTCATACTCGAGCATCTGGTCGCAGCTACACACCCTACGCATTCGCGAGCTCCGGCAGACAGCAGCTGGGTGGACGTTGGATGATATCATCGAGACCGTGAGAGGTTGCAACAATATCGTGAGGTTAGAGCTCATAGACGTATCGACCGTAACGGAGAGCCACCCTCGGACGCACACGCCTCATGGAGATGTGGTGCCCCTGTCCAAGATGCGCAGCCTTTGCATCAAAATGCGGCCATGGGAGATCCGCCATATTCTCTCCTCTGTCTTGATCCCCGATACTGCGAACGTCACGATAGATTGGACCAAGCATGAACAATCGACCGAGGACGATGCTGCTTCAGGGCTCGCGGCGGTATTGCCGAGTGACCTCGCTTGCTTGCCCATTCTACTTTCAGACTCCATGATAGAGGCCGTGATCGCTCTGCAACGCTCGCGTCGCTCAATCGCGATCTACCATGTCGATAGACCGCCCTACCCCGAGCGCGCCCAGAACTTAGAACGGAACTACACCACCCCTTGGATAACTATAACCTTCAATGACTTCGGTGATACTCCCCGAACGGATACCTCGCACGTGGATGACATTGTGGCGGTAGCACACAGGTTGCCACTGGAGTCTCTGCAGGTCAAATTGGGCGCATCCAAGGCAAATCACATTGACTGGAACGGGCTCCTTCGGCCATTCCCTGCTCTCCAAGACCTCGTCGTCATAGTCTACGCAGAGTCCCATCACCACATAACGCCCTTCAGCTCGCGATACCTCTTCAGCGCCCTGGACGCGCAGGATGCTGAACGCGTTGACGTGCTGTGTCCAGCCTTGCAGTACCTCAAGATTGACCAATCCGAGGCGCCGTCTTACGCGCAAACCCACGAAGACCTTGAACATGCGCGCGAGTGTCTCCTTCGGCGTGGAATGGCACTTGGGCAGCCCATGCGTGCATTGGAGGAGCTTGTGCTCGTCGTGCCTTACTGTGGCACACAGGGAGAATTTGACGAGAGCAGAAGATGGGCTTCAGAGCAAGTGGGCCCCGTGGTAGGCTCGCTGGTGTACGAACACGATGGCTACGCTATCTTCGACACGTACGCTGCGCCGAACTCGGGCGTTCCTCTGAGCCCGTCGGATCATGTATTAGGTACCACTACGAATAGGGTGCGTACTGCAGTGAAGCGGATTATTCGCGTTGCTGTCGAATCAGTGTCATGTTTCTTTTGTAGATAGTATGTCGAGATCGTATAGCGCCCTGGTCTTGGTCTTCCGAGTACATATCCGTTTGTAATCGACTCACTACGGCACATTCTTTGCGTTTGCCTTGAAGGTACTCAGCATAGTTCACCAATACCGCACCGCACAGCCATTAACAACCGACTGCGATCAAAGCAGGCGCTGTATACGTACACGTTGTCTGCTAGTACTGACGACGACGACGATTCGATCTATGCCACTCCCCGCCCTCGAGCGAAAAAATGACACGCAGTGCCACGAGTACTAGTGCTGCAATTAGGGGTATGAATATCCGTATTCTTGGCGCACGGCCGATGGAAGCCACGGAGGGGACATCTGGTAAGCCCTCATTGGAGCTCTCATGACTATTTCGTCTATCTTCAATGCGAGGTGACCTTCGATAATTCCAGAGACGCTCCAGACAGAACCCTCAGATTTTCTATGGGCAGGTAGTCTCTGTGGACCCTACTACGGGCTTCCACCCTTGGAACCGGAAGAACCCTCCTTGGCCATCGTTCAGTCAGTACGTCCGTCAGACAGAGACGTCAAGCCCGATCTTGGCCCCGAGCTCTTGAGCCGGAACGCACTCGCGAACAGCCTCACTGTCATCAACCGGCTTCCCGCAGAACTGCTCGTCAAGATCATGGGCTTCGTTCAACTCGAAACCGGCCTAGGATCATCCTTCGGTCCCATCCACTGGCTCAAGCTCCTCTGGGTGTGCCGACACTGGTTCGTTATCGGGACGACCACGACCGCACTCTGGTGTTGCATCTTCGTCAGGAAGTCGCTGAACTACGCGCGTATGGCTTTGGCACGCTCAAGACAGGCTACGATCTCGTTCTCTGTATACAATCCATACCTCGTCAGCAAAGCGCTTCCACTCCTCACGCCACACACACGCCGTCTCCGCGAGCTCCGGCTGCACTGGGATGACATTTATACCATCGATACAGGTCAGTTCATTGCTTTCCTGAACGAAGACATGCCCGCGCTCGAGGTCCTTGAGATGCATATACGACTCTCCCGAGTGAGGCCCATTGCAACGCATGTTGACCATCCTAGTATCAACTTCACGTCGGCCTGCTTCCCCAAGCTCCGTAGCCTGACCATCATGAGCGCATACATCGGCAGACAGTCATCCATCTGGGAGCAGCTGCACACCCTCCGCTTGACAGAGTGTCTTGAGCTGTCTGTGGATCTACTCGCGGGAATCATCCGAAGATGCAAGAACGTCGCCCATCTGGAACTCCTCGACACGACTATGCTTCCAGAGCAAGGCGGAGCGCCCGAGTTACCACGACGGCCGCACTCCCTGGCTTCCCTACAGGCGCTGCAGGAGCTTCGCATTCAGTTGCCCCAGGCTTGGGCAGTCAAACATCTGCTCTCGATCCTCTTGGTCCCCCCCACCGCGCAGGTGACTCTCGAGTGGCCCGTCCACAACGGAACGAGCGAGACGGATATCAGATCAGGGCTACTGGCGGGGTTGCCTGACGACTTCCGCGGCTTGCGCGTCCTCACGTCCGGATCTACAACGAAGGGAGAGCTGGAACTGAGCTACGAACATCGTACTCTGAAGCTAACTGGTGCTGCAGCAATCGAAGAGGACGCAGGAGCGGAACATACGCCCGTCTCTGGGACCATCTCTATCTCTGTCTTGAATCGCCGCGTCCTACATGCCGACGACGCCTTGAGAATCATGCGAAATGCGCCCCTCGAGACACTGCGAATTGCCGTCGGCGGGTTCAGGCTGGAACACATAGACTGGCACGCTCTCTTCCGGCCCTTCGACGCTCTCCGCAGGTTGACTGTTGTCGTGCAGGCCGGGAGGATCCTGTACTCGATCATCCGGATCGTCTTGAGCGCACTGGATGTACAAGATGGCGGGGGAGGTAACGGTCAACACCTCGGGATACCATGTCCCGCGCTGCGGTACGTGAGGATAGAAGGGATTGGAGCGACGCGTGACTCGGGGCATCGAGAAGAACTGGTATACGCACGCGACTGCCTCCTCCGACGTCAGATACTCCTTGATCGGACAGCTTTGGACGGGTTGGTGCTCGTTGTGAGCGCTCAGGACTGGTTCGAGGAGGGTAGGGAAATGGCGGTTGACCTCCTCGCGCCCGTTGTTGGTTCCTTAGAGTACCAACGGGATCCAAACGACGAGCCAGACGCGAAGGACGATTCGGGTCGGCGCAAGGGGAAGGATTCGGGTTTAACGTGGTGAGTCTGTCATCCGTGAGCGCAATGTCACTGCACTTGTCCAAAAGTCCTGACTCGTGTTTTCAGTACTATTCTATAGGAATAGTCAGAGGTTATTGATAGAAGATGGGCGCGCAAATGCTTACTAGTATGGTAGGGCCCTCGTTGGGGATATTCGAGCGCTTGATACGAGGGCATACGTACAGAGTGAAGTCTTCACTCACAGGCAATAATGCATACGACGTCCGACGACGGCGACCTCTCGATATCCAGTCGAGCAAATGGAATGGACGCATCCACACGGATGTCGGAGTAACGAGAAACCAATGCATTCCCATATTGCGGTCTATCCTGTGTGCGTACGATCACAATGCGACCCGCCAGGTCATCGTTGGCTTGGTTTGACAGAATATGCAGCCCTAGAACAATGCAAAAACTGCATCTTCCATCTTAATAAACTGTCGTGGTCGATAGCAGAGATCGAGGGTGAGTATGCGCTGATGTAGAGATACGTCCGAGGTGGTGTCTGTCGCACCGAGCCGGAGATGCGCCTGAGCACAAGCCCGTAAATCAGATATGTTGTACGAGCCCATCACCTAAAGCAATGCATAATACACGGAAGCGAACATACCCTTTGCAGGCGCAGCGTGTGTATTCAGCCCGGGCGAGCTCCAATTAGTGGTGATGGGTGAACACTGTGGGAAGTCAAAACAGTCGGAATCATCACCTCAAACAGTACTGGCTTCATTGTGGTACACACTGAAAGTGACTGGGTAACAATGGTTTTCAATACATCCATTCAGTGGCGAAAACAGTGAAAACCATTGAAACAGTGATATTTAATGCAAAACGCAGTCAAAACGCGACATTTTCATTGTTTAAAGCATTGAGCAAGGAGCCGCCCGCATCACCAATCAAAATAACTGTTCGTATATTGCAAAATCTCCGGGCTTATTCAGTTGTTCACTCGGATTGATACGGACGGTTGCATCAAGGATCATATATTCGTATTATTACATACATGCACTAGTAACTAGTACGGAGTTGACAATGGCAGTAACGCCGTATCAAAAGGAGCAAGAAACTAAAACATACCGGTCAAGCCACCGTGGCTGGGGTGAAAGCCTGAATGGGAGCTAGCTTCCCGCTGCGCAGCCGTGATAAATAGGTGGACAAAGGGTGAGCGCATAGAATGTGGACTCAACAATGATCTATTGGATTCGTTCAGACCGCGCCGGCTACTTTGATGTTTGTATCAGCCTTGCGCCATAGAACTTGCCAGGTAAACTAACAGTTACCCACCGACTAACCGCGAGCTGATTGTGGTCCATAGGGGGAAAGGAGGGTGATCATCGCGTGGCCGATGAGTGAGATGGGCACTTGTGCGCTGTTGGCCTGAGACATGGCGGGCACTGACCTCAGATGTAACGAGCGCAAGCCCCCCNATTCATGCCCGTAAGGGTTACCGCTCACGTCCACTGCTTATGTATTCCAAGGTCCGATGGCTGTATGCGCGCCGATGGCTGTATGCGTGTCGCCAGGTATGCGTGCCGACGGCTGCATGCGTGTCATGAGCTGTATGTGCGTCGCCAGGGGGCTGAGACTCAAAGAAGCCAGCCAGTGAGTGAGATGAGAACGAGTCTGGAGGAGAAGCGGGGATGGTGGTGGTCAGGAGTCAACTAGTCGAAGCCTGACGAACTCAATGTGCAAGCGACTTCAATGTGTTTGACGAAAGCGAGAGAGTGACGTCATGAAATGACTTACCTTAACAGGCAGTAGGGGTGCCAGGGGTACGGCCTATCCCACTGCCAGTCGCTCCTGCGCCGGTCGCCGCGCTGCTCAGGCTTCCTGGGCTACTGCATACTAGACGTTGATCTAGCATTTCTTCGAGCAAGAGCACTGTATCGAGGCATCATGGGCACAACAATATTTTTCAATGTGCCAAGGGGACTGTTCAAAACCGTGAAATTACCCGATAGTCAAAACAACAGTGTTGAACTGTGATAATCAGCGGATAGTGAATTTAACTGTCTAAGTTTACAGCGTCTGAAACACTGAAATTCGGATTTCACTACTCTGTCAATTCATTATCAATGTTTTCACTTCCCACAGTGTGAAGCATTGAAGTTGGAGGACTCGCCGACTCGGCCTTAGGCGCTAGGGCGCTTCATTGGGCGCTCACATGCGCTCACACGCCACTTTGCTCTCGACGGTGACTCCTCCTCGGACCTCCTGCGTCCTTTTCCTCCTCCTCCTCGCCTATCGGCTCGCTCTACGCCTAAGCATTCTATCTCTTGGTGCGAAACGTCAATACCGGCTGTATGGATTGTACTCTGCTACATTCTGGCTGCGTGCGAGAGCGGGATTAGGCTGGATGGCTCAGGCAAGCTACAAGCGAGTGCGCTACGAGCTATGAACACGGCCACGAGCGAGTACGCTACGGGCCATACTTCCTACAACCCCGAGCCACGAGCGAATACGCTACCTTCTCCCTGTCCACTCCCGGAATTAACCTCAGTCGAAATCCGTGCTAGTTCCCCCTGTGCTGTGAATGACAGTCGCACCAGGACAGCAGGATATGGGCGAGGCCACCGGTTGAGTCTGTAGTAGACACGTGTCGCTAGGGTCTACAGCACCCTTTATAACTCAACGGCTTCTACGCCCTACACGCGCAAAGATGTCGCCCGCCTCCTCTCCGGCGTGTCCGCGTCTGGAGAGGGGCTGTCCTCTTGCTGCTGCCCCGGTCGCCCGCTGTGTCTGCGCTGTTCAAACAGCGCGAGTATCTGCGCATATCTTGTGCTTGCACCCGCAAAGACGTCGCCCGCCTTTTCTCTGGCGTGTCCCCGTGCGCGATTGAAACACTCCGATCGCGTGGAATCCCGCGCGCATGCCGCATCTGCCGCTTCTGCCGGGCCCGCGAGGTCGTTGAGGATGAACACCACATCTTGTTCGAGTGCCCCGACCCCACCCTTCAGGCAGCTAGGACCAGTTTCTACACAACAGTGTTCGCAATCGAACCCGGCCTCCTGCACCTGAGACGCCGCTGTGAGAACTGGCCCTTCTTCGGGACAGCTATGAACAACGCGCGCACGGCAAATTTCGCGGCGGCGACACTGGTCACCACGGCCTTCACGCGGGTCCGCACCATAGTGCCACTAATCCTAGACTCCGAAGAGGACCTACTGGCCCTCCCCGGCCTCCCGGGATAGACAAGGGACACCGAGAGTGAGCTAGCCGCTGGACAACACAATGTATTCCCTCGCTAACATCTGGGTTGCTACAGGATGGACTTCCACGCCCTCCTACCTCCTGGATCTCGTGTGTGGTGAGGTGGCGCGAGGCGGGTAGCGCGTGGCGCTCCGTCATGCCTCCGTGGTGTCCCGTGCTCCCCTCGGCGGGGATCCGAGGCACCCCACGCAGAGAATCCGGCCTCCATGTATGGCCAACAGGGTACGTCGCGCCGGAAAGGCGGACCGTCGCTGCCTACTGCTTCACCGGTCTCGTTTTGCCTTGGGCTCAGATCGCTTCGCATAGGAACGATGGAGGTGTGCACTGTGGGTGGAATACTATGGCAAGGGAGTGGGAATGGGTGGTGGTCAACATTTAAGTATCAATTCCTTGGTAGACGGTTGTAGCTGAAGGTCGCGCGTACTAGTAGTACAAGATGTAACGTACCGTGTCATGTGACCATTGAGGGCAGTAGGCTCCCGTCTGCTCAAATGTAGCTCCTCCTCCTCCTCCTCCGGAAGCTACGACTACGCCCGGATCATCTGTTTGTTTCTCCTCCACCACAGCACGTCTCAAGGCAGACAGAAACAATGCAGAATATGAAACATCTACACACCAAATTTTACTCATCTTGCTGCTCCGTACCCCGCCCATCGCGCTTCTCAGAAATCTGATGAAACAGCGCTTCAGACCAGTCCTCGTGGAACCCAGCCGCACTCACTCGGAGATCTGCCCAGCGCCCGCGTGTGTGCCATAGCCTCTGCGCCCGGGAACGGAGCCAGATATGAGGTAAGAATTGCCACCCCGGGACCCGACGCACAGCTCCTAGGCTCGAACTCAATCCGCGACCTTCAAAGCACGGTCCACGTCCCATACTTCAAGGAGCGGTATAGGACGCTCTTCGCCCACAATACCCCTCTACGACCACCTCTGCATGATGCTCAAACTCGCTCTAGTTGCCATAGCCACGGGCCTTTTGCTCCTAATCGTGCCCGAAGTAAGGAAGCGCTTGCGGCAGAGAGTCCTGAAGAACATCCCGGGTCCCCCGTGCCCGTCGTTTTGGACTGGTACGCGTGACTTTACCCTCCTCTCAGAAACGCTGCTGATCCATTCCGCATGAGGCAGGTGTGTCCAAGCAGCTGCATAATCCATTTGCAGTAGAGTACCGCGAACGCGTCCTGACTGAGTATGGGCGCGTAGTCAAGCTTCCCGTGTTTCTTGGGGTATGTACTCCAGCGCCTCTTGATCAATGCGACTAGCTAGACTCATCCACCTTTTGGTCTCCGTGTTCCCAGGATATCCATCTTGCTGTCTCTGACTCCTTGGCATTGTCCACATTGTATGGCAAGTATCGCGATGCTTTTGACCTCCCTGGATGGCACTCAGAGTAAGTAGTCGACAAGGATGTCGTGTGTGGCCTGCATTGACAGATTTCATATAGGACTTCGAACACCGTATTCGGACCGGGCTTGACTGCTGCTCGAGGTGAGTTTACAGATAGCAACGCGTTTACAAATTTGTGCTGACATGAACGGTTTCCTAGGGCACCAGCACACTAAACAGCGCAAGCATCTCAGCCCCGTTTTCTCTGTGCGTTACCTCAAGGACATGGTGACCATGTTCAATCAGGTTGCCCAAGAGGTACATCTCCCAACCATAATATGATATGGTGTGAGTCTAAGAATGTGATAGCTGTCTGAGACCCTAGAGAGAAAGGTATCCAAAGAAGGCACCGAGCTCGAGATATCCGAGTACCTCAGTCGGTTCTCTTTGGAAGCCGTAGGACGCACAGCGCTCGGGTACTCGTTTGGACCACTTGACGTGCATGGTACCGACTACAGTCGTGCGCTCAAAGAGTTTGGGTGCGTCAATGTGTCTTAACAATCCCGCAACGAGTGTATTTCTGACAGCTGAGGACAGCCCGACGCTCGTCAAGCTCCATCTGTGGCGCCCTGTGCTTCCATGGCTCAAGCGCCTCTTCCCACTGAGTGTCCTCCGTTATCTCGCATCTGTCTTCCCATGGTACCCCGTTCGACACATGCAGGCCATCTCGGACAACGTGTACGAGACGTCGCGACAGGTGCTCCGCCGCAAGGGCGAGCTGCTGAAACAGGGCGACGCGGTGATGCGCCAGGAGATCGGAGAGGGCAAGGATCTCATGAGTATCTTGCGTATGTTTCCTCATACTGAATACTTGCCAGTATCGTGTCTGACTAGTCTGCAGTGCGGCAGAATGTTATGGGATTGGAGGGCGAGAGGTTGACTGAGGACGACATCCTGGGACAGATGTCGTATGTTACACCGATCGTCATTCACACACGGGTACACGCTGACCGGGAATCTGCTACAGCCTCCTCCTGCTCGCCGCGACGGACACGACGTCCGCGTCAATCACGCGTGTGATCCAGCTGCTTGCGGAGCACCAGGAAGTGCAGGAAGTTCTGAGGCGCGAGCTGCTGGACGCGACGACCCACGCGGGACGCACGCTGTTCGATTTTGACTACGAAGGGTTTGCCAAGCTGCCCTACCTCGAAGCTGTCGTCCGCGAGACTATTCGCATGTCCGTGCCCTCCCTCAAAGTATCATCTGAGACTCTCGCTAACCCCGCGCGTAGGTATCCCGTGTTCTACATGTCCAACCGCGTGTACGCTCCCTCCACAACTCTTTCACTGACTACTCACTGACTGCCACATCGTGATCGCTGAACACGTAGTTCCGATGAGGACGCGGTCCTCCCGCTCTCGGAGCCTATCACGGGCACAGACGGAAAGCCCATCAGCGAGCTCTTCGTGCCCGCAGGCACGACCATCTGGATCAACATGCTCGGGTCGAACCGCGACCCCGCGATCTNGGGGGCCTGACGCAAACGAGTGGAAACCTGAACGCTGGCTCGCGCCCCTCCCGCCGAGCGTCGCGGAGGCGCGCGTGCCCAGTATCTTCGCGAACATGTACGTGCAACGCGCTCCGTGTGGTTGTAGCGCGGATGGAAGTCTAACGAGCGTTTTGTTGGCAGGTCGACGTTCGCTGCTGGGCCACGTTCGTGCATGTAAGTTCTTTTCACCTCTTGTACAGCGAACCGGACTGACCACCGGACGCTGCCACTGCAGCGGGTACAACTACGCCCTCACTGAAATGCGTGCGTATCCTGCTTACTTGCCCCGCGCACCATATCCTGCATGTTTGCGCTCCATTCTCTGACTGGATGTGGCCATTGTAGGTATCGCGGTGGCGCACCTCGTCCTGCGCTTCAAGTTCACGCCGTCGGACAAGGAGATCGTCTGGAAGCTCGGCGGCATCGTATCGCCCTCAGTGCGCGGCTCCAAGGCGATGAAGCCCGAGTTCCCAGTGGTCGTCTCACGCGTGTGAGGGGTTTGGTTCGCTCAACTCGGTCAGTGAGGTTCGTGTCGGTTTGTTCTAGACATTGTACAGCTTGTGTATGCGCTATTGTGATTTCATCATTCTTATCGTCTTGGGCGGTGGTTTTTTGTCTTCCCGCGAGCCACTGGGCTGTGAATTTGAGTGTATCATGACCTGCCCGCGCGACAGCAAAATCACCGTCCGAAGCGGAGGCGGAGGCCCATCCTGAGGTCGGCGACTGCGGCGAGCGTGCGCGACCTACACAAAAAGGACAACGCCGTGTTACCTTGCAACAGCATCTCATCATATCAACCCAAACTCAGGCTGTTGCGGTCTGAGAGGCTCTGCTGTCGCACGCGGTGCCTATGCTGCACGCTCACGGTCGTCGCCACAATTTCATCTGCGCAGTGTAGGGCCATCCACGGCGTCGGCGGCGTTCTCCGCCAGCCTAAATGCCAATTCAGCAAAGAAGAGCTTCGAGATGCGTAGGATGCGTAGGATGCCAAGGCCCGCGCGCCGTCTTGGGCGACATGATCAATGATTGCAAGGGCCCCGTCGAGTGACTTCCATACTGCACACATTCGCACTGTATCACTGCGTACTGTGGCTTCTTCTTCGGCGCAGGCACCTGAGGTTCTCTATTGCTTGATTTGGAGTTCCGGACGCAACGCAGATGAGGATGGGCGATGTTGCTGGAGTGCTGAGAAGAAATACTTGAAACGCGAGTCCGAAGGTTCTAGCCTCCTGAATCGTCAGGGCTGCTGGAAAGTGCTCGTGATGGAAAGCACTTATAGACGAGATGGTGGTTTAAATGTTGAAGTCCAGGGGCACAACGATGGGCGCTGAACAAGACTCTCCCTTCTTGAGACACTTACGCGCAACCGGCGGGCGATGATACATTGAAGGAAGCCTAGGCGTAGAGGTAGGAGTATTGACTCCGAGAGCATTTGGAGACTGCCATCATTCAGCGAAGCATCTAGGATGAGCCGTTGGCATCTTCGAAGGCACTGGCACCACGGCGGTCCGAAGCGCAAATCATACCATATGATGCCAACTGCGTATGGTCATGCACGGAGGTATTATATGCACATTGTGGAGATGGCTATGTAGCACAGAGGGCGCCGCAGATGCAGTGAGGATGGCGACCCGGCGTACGTATACAATGTATACACACAAAACCGTGGGATCGTAGATGCGTCGGAGACACGCCCGCTCAGGAACTGTACCCCGGCAAGGCACGCTTCGGAAGAAGCTCAGGCTTTTGAGGTGAAGCATTTTTCATGAGGCCTCAGGGTCCGGTGGGCAGTGGGAATGGAAGTGTCGTCGTGAGGTACTACGGAGATGGATGGAACGGAAGGGCTCCGCGGCTAAGGGGCTCATGGGAGAAAAGACGAGCAAAACTGCGTGCTCCGTGTGTCATCTGTTACACAACCGATACACACTCGGACTACCGTGAACTTGGGTCGAATTACTATTATTGCACCGGCGCGGCGGTGGCCAACGACACTGCACACGCACAGCGCTGGAAGAGAGGCGTAATTAACATTATTACATATTGACAAGAAATCGTCCTACAGCCGAGCTCGACACCCGTTCCCGCGTCGGGCTTGGCTCACATTCCATTCAGGTAGTCGTACATGATCCCGAGCCAGATCGCGACGCCGACCCAGCCGTTCGACTAAATAACCGTGAGCTTCGCTGTCTCATAGCGAAGAGTAAGCATATGAAAATGGCGCACCTCGAATTTTGCACGGTGGTCCTTGAGGTCCGCCTCGTTCCACGTCGCGAGCTGCCAAGCCGAGTGTAGCAGCGTACCTCCGACGGAAAGCACGGCATAGCCTACGCCGAGGTGCAGCGCCCACCCAGCGTACGCGAGGCAAAGGACAAGTATTGCGACCATGACCGCGAGGATCTCTCGCACGTAGTCACCGAACAGCAGCGCCGTCGACTTGACACCCACCCGCCGGTCGTCTTCCCTGTCCTGGCATGCGTAGATGGTGTCGTACACGATCGTCCAGCTGCCGGAAATAACGAAAGCATTTACGTCAGTGCCCATCCCGAATTATCTCGTGGAGATTGAGCGGGTACCGCTGCCACCGTCACTTACCACACGCCGCCGAAGAAGAGCACCCAGAGCGGGAGAGGTGGCAGGTGCCCAGTGACCGACGTCCAGGCAAGCAAGATGCCCCAGTTGAACGCGAGACCTGCACAGTATGGTGCCCGCAACCGGTCAGTCTCGGCTACCCGGCGGACCACCGGATGACT